>JACXGM010017764.1:8207-19608 GCA_016801145.1 Umbra pygmaea | reverse complement strand
CATCTGGGACTGAGACTCTATTGGCCAGTGTGTTTTGTTGGCCCGAGTGTTGCAGAGAAGTGGAATTAGTCATGATAGACTTAATCATTAGTCATGATCGACTTAATTAAAAAATCTGTTTCATCAAGGAGTTGAGGTGGTCTGGGTAGAGTAAGTTTGAATGTTTGCTTCTAGAGCAGTTGAATTAGTCTGGATTTGATTTAGTTCAAACATCCGTTTCTTCGAGAAGTTTTAGGTGAACAATTGAACGGTCTTGTTCATAAGGGGTTCAATTATAATCTGGATTGACTTGGTAGTTCAGATAAAATAAGTTAAAGGGTTCAAAAAGGAAAAGCAGAGTGTGGGAAGGGGTGCTGTTACCACAGCTATACACCCTTCCCTGCCGGACTAGGCTTACTCTGTCTCCCTCCTCACTCTGCCTTCATGGCAGAGGGGTGAGAGGGAAAAAAAAAAAAAATATATATATATATAGCCTGTAATGAGTGTCTGGATTCTGTATTTTGGACCATTCCTTCTTGCAAAACATCTCCAGTTCAGTTAGGTTCGATGGTTGCTGAGCATGGACAGCCCGCTTCAAATCACCCCACAGATTTTCAATGATATTCAGGTCTGGGGATTGGGATGGTCATTCCACAACATTGTACTTGTTCCTCTGCATAAATGCCAGAGTCGATTTTGAGCAGTGTTTTTCGGTGGTTGTCTTGTTGAAATATCCAGCCCTGGCAATTTGTCCAACTACATTTGATCACTTGAAATAAGGGCACTTTGTATAAAAATGTTTGCAATTCCTAAACATTTGAATCAATAGTTATGTTCAACCCCATGAAGCCGAAAGTCTGCACTTCAATTGCATCTTGTTTTTTTCATTTCAATTCCGTTGTGGTGGCATACAGAGCCAAAATTATGAGAATTGTTTCAGTGTCCAAATATTTCCTGACCGAACTGTAGACTTCAGGAAGGGTTGATTGTCACCTTTTCATTTAGGTGATTTTTAAGCTAGCTGGATTCAAAAGTCTACCATCATTTATAAATTTCTTTCCATTGAATTTTAATTTTTCAAACCACCACACTTGCACAATGAACACAGTCAAGGGCTGGATCCTGCATGCTGGACATATTTGTGACACCACTGCCATAAATCATTATCTTGGGACAAAGTTTGATTTTCACAAAAAGAAAACACTTTACCTTAGGTCCATAGGAAGGTGATAATCAAATGATGCATTAGAAGATGTGAATGTCAGCGGGATATCGATATCTCAGTGCCATGCACACACACAAACACACACACACAAACACACACAAACACACACACACACACAAACACACACAAGGACTCCCTGGACGTAGTAAAAATATGTGTTTGATACGTCAAATTACATTAATGCCTGTGTGTGATGATCTTCTTTCCACCAACATGCATCCTGTCCAATGACTTGTATAGCAGCACGGCATATAGAGCATCTCCGTGTTTGTGAATCTCCTATTGTGAGAACTTATTCCACAATCCAGGCTAATAGAAAAAAAACATTTATTTTTACAACAATCCTTCATATTTCTGCTTTAATTTAATGACATGTTACTGTTGTTGTCATCATCCTAGATTTGTGAAAAAATATTGCTGGGGGTTCACCTGAACCCCCAGCCCTAACCGGCAAACCACAGCTTCAGTGCCAAATGCCCTGCAGTTGAATGTCTTAATGCAGGGCTCACACATACCAACCTCCTAATCAAACAGCAAATGAAACAGCCAGACATTTATCTCATATTATTACAAACATTTTTACATTGGGACAACATTACTGTCTATTGTCCTTTCATGATAACCAGCAATTTCACATTGAACTGATCAATAAATTCTCTGTGGAGAAAAATTTGACATTTCTAACAAAATGGTTAGAAAATCTTAATCGTTTTTTTTCCCCAATACCTTATACCACACTTTTTCAGCTATTTTTACTTTGATGAACATGTATTTTTCCAGGATATTGGGAAAGCGGTTTGAGCTCAGCATTTTGTTCTTGCTGAAAAGTGTATGTGGCAAAACATTGTCAGAACTTTGCCTCCACTTTGACATGTCCAGCGACAGTGCCCTTAGTCATCATCAGTGTGTGGGTTTGTGCAGGGGGGTTCATCAGGAGCTATACTGACTAGACAAGGGAGGGGATAGTACACAGCCATGTTGTGTCACCTATCATCCAGGCACTGACATCAATCATCCTGTCCCTGACCGTGCCATCTCCCAGGAGCCTCCAGGGCGCCTGACATTTAGCTTTTATACTTCCTCGTTCAGCCGGCACTAATTATAACTCCATGCCTTCGTTTTGGTCCTAACTCTATAACAGGCAGAAGGATACACCACGCCAAAGGGGTGATTGGATTAGACAGTGCAAAACGGTACAGAATGTTAGCTAGCCAAGGCTATAGCCTGTTTGATCTGGGAGATTTTTAAACCTGACTTAAACCTGGCTTAAACATGAAAATAGCTATTAGCACAGACTGGCTTAAAAAATGTGTATGTCCTTTGGTTTAAAAAAAAAATCATTGAACGTCATAATGTCACAAAGTCTCATTTTTTTCCGCCGTCGACTCGAGATGTGTGAAAGCAGTTAAGGCGTTTCGCTCCCGATTTAGCAGAGTTGTGATTTAACTAATCAGGCTGATGTTCACACTTTTGCCTGCTGTTGGACACATTTTCTGTGTTCAACCTTGAACGGTCAGAGGTCTGACTCTAAGTGTACAGAATTATTTGAGAAAAGAATCCAATCTGTCAAGCTGACTGACTCTCTGGCTAACATACTTTCAGTTGAGTCATAGGCCTTATTCACAGTAGAGGAATATGTCCCAGATTTGCCATGGGGGACAATTTGTAATAAAAATAGTAGTTTATGTTAGACATGAACTGCAAATATGTGTAGCTTAGGCTTGATGCAAACATTCATCATTCAAAACCATTTCATGTCATTGTTTTTGCTCTTTCTTATATGTTGTTGTCTATGTTTGAATTACAGAAGCTATTGTTCACATATGGAAATCTAGTAAAACAAAGAACTCTTGTGCGACTGAATGTGCTGTATTGTCATTGCTAAAAATGCTCTCTGTCTGTCTCTTCTGTCTTCAAACGTCTATTTTTCCTCACCTCTCTCTTGTTTCTTTACCTTTATCTCTCTCTCTATCTCTCTTTTCATGCCTCCCATGACATCTCTATTCCAGGTCAGAGCCAGTGCCATAGCCCAAGACCAGGACCAGAGTTATGATTATGCCAGCAACAGTGTCATCCTTCATTTGGATGCTGGGGATGAGGTCTTCATCAAGCTGGATGGGGGAAAAGCCCACGGGGGTAACAGCAACAAATACAGCACCTTTTCAGGGTTCATCCTCTATGCTGACTGATAAGAAGGAGTGTAGGTTCAGGGGTTATAGGGCATTCACTTCCTGTCTTTTACTCCTCGCCCTCATTCATTCTCTATAGCTACATACCTCCATTTTTTTATGGGGTGCCTACTAACATTGTGAAAGACGACGATGGGGTCTGTCAATGGTAGTTATACACTTATGGTTGGTTGTTCAGTTGTGACATTTTGACAGTGCAGAAAAGCAGCGCGGCTGTCAGTCTTGACCTGCATTGCTTCAAGTCTGAAATTAAATGGTGACTGTATGGCGTATCAAGAATATGTACCATTTAAGATTGGTTCACATTTTTGTTACGTTACATTAGATGTGCTTGATTAGACTTTACTGGCTGGAGCAGTGGAACAAATGGAAATATTCTTCATGAGCAGATGATAGGAACACAAAAAACAATAGTCTTTAAACCATGTCTAATAATGTTACATTTGAAAAACCCCACATTAAATGTATAAGTTCTGACATTACTACTGCAACATTAACATTGCTCTATAAGGCATTAAAGTAGAGAGAGTGTTTAATTTTACCATTATGAATCAGGTATAGTGACCAAGAATCAATTGAAACTTACAGCATCAACCTGGGAACAATTAGGATTAACTGTCTTGCTCATGGACAGAATGACAGAGGCCTCGGCAGTTGGGGGGATTCGAACCAGGGTCCTTTTGAACCCACCTAACCACTAGGCCACCTCACTTTAACTGGTAAAACAAAAAGGTCAGTATCATCCAAATGATCAGGTTTTACATTTATTCTCAAATTCACCTGTTTACTGGAAAAGGAAATATTCTGGTTCATTTAGATGTTGGCCTAATTATTCCATTAACAATGCTGCTAACAGACAAGAATGGTAAAACCAAATGTATTTTTTTTTCTTTTGACACAATCCCTGCTTTGTTGCTTGAGTCTCTTTGGGTTTCAGTGATTTTGGAAGAAAAAAACGTAATTAAAAACATTTGTCAACCCAGTGTTGTCTGATGAAGTAATTAGTCGTGGAAATAATATTAATGTATTTCTATGTAAATAAAAATCAATGTGCAAACACTATTGTAGCCAGGGTTGAGGTCGTTTTAATGAGAAGCAATCCATTCAAAAATTTACAAAGGTCCATATTTGTACTTTTATTGAATTCTTAATAAACAATAAAAGTAAATGCAATTTATTGGACAAGTGTAAATTTAATTTATTTCCCTTTATTTTCACTTATTGATTTGACCGTGTACATTCAAAACGATCCCAAACATCACTGGAGCAGTGCCTGTTTTGCAACTTTAACCTTTATATATAAATCAAATGATGGAAATGTCATATTGTATATATATATATATATATACATATGTATGAGTACATTATGAGTCTGCTCCCGGACCAGTTTGTGCTATATTGTCAACTCTTTGCTCTCAATTCAATCCAAAATCAAATTACAGGCTGTTAAAGGACATTTCCAATTCATTTACCTGTAAAACCGATCTTTGCAAACATTGACATTTTGCAAGACCTACCCGTCTTCTGAATTTCCTTGCCATGTCAAGGGCTGTAATGATGACACAACCTGGTACTCGGGCTAATAAATGATATAGCCATTTAGGACATTGACTGTAATATCACAATTGAGTGGTACTTTGCATATTGATATTCACCTCATCCATCTACCGAAAGCCATTGATTCTGATAATGCATGTGTACTTTTCTAGTCAATGTTATCTGTTTTCAACATACAAATGTGAGCTAATGATGTCTGCGAACCACAAGGGAAATTAATAAGAGTGGAGTGTATATCAACATTTTGTGCTTTTTTTCTCTGTTGTGCTTTAATTGTCCATTAATTTTTGGTAATAAATTGGCTCTTTTGCATCTCCTCTCACGTCCATTAATGTCACTGCTTTTATTCACGCTATCCTACTGGCTATCTATCAAAGTATTGGCCTCATCCGATAAGCTTCGTACTTCCAAAGGCCCATGCAGACTCGGGTTGTTGACATTTTCACACTCCAGAGGGTGACAGATGAGACTGAGTCATATCAAAACAGCACAGCAAGAGCAGCTGATCAGAAGGAGAGATGAAGGCAGACATGGAGAGGGAAGTTTATTGCGGTGGTAAATGCCAAACGACTAAAGACATAATTGCTTCTCCCAATCAATGGGAACGTATTATTCCTTTCTTAATGTGTGAGAAGGATTCGTGTTGAGTTGCCTGGAGGGAGAACGAGAAAGGAGAGAGGGACAGTTGGTTTGAACAAACATTTTAGAGGATTTTTTAGACTTGGGCAATTATTACAGTAGGTACAGCAATGATAAAACCAAAGGTTGAGGCAGGGCTTATTTAAGAGGGAAGACTGCAACCAATGGTTGATAAATAAGTTTGTGCATTGGCATGTTTCTTAATTCCTGATCTCTTCAACAAAACGAATCAATCAAAGAAAACAACACCCATCCCTACAGTCAAACACAGAAATGTCAGATTATGCTTTGGGTTGATTGGTGGCCCCTGTTTCTTGAATGTTTTCAAGAAAATGTTTGGAGTATAATGTTGACCCATGAGAAAACATGTCTCTGGCATGGATCAAGAAGAAACTGGATTGTTCGGGTGTTGTCAGGGGAAGAATCCAGATCTAAAATGACCAATGGAGAGCCCTGAAAACAGAATTTGCTCAAGTTACTGCTGAAGTTTAAGCGCTGTTTGCTGCTGAGATAGAGCCAAATCACCAGAAGGTGCAGCAAACTTGTTAATGGGCAAAAAACATTTGTCTAAAATTATCTTGGCCTAAGGCAATGCAGGTATATAAAATGTGACTGTGATTCTTTTTTTTAACAATGCCAATGTTGCAAGGAGCTGAATAAATTTAAGGACTGTTCAACATTTTTCTTTGGAAGAAGTGGTTAGAGCACTAGCATGCTAAGCTGGTACTATAACTCTCTTGATGTCTATCCAACTAACAGTCAGTTAAGAGGCCTCAGGTTCAAAGCTTCAGCTATTCTTAAGAGTCTCAGAGACAGCAGAAATCCTCTGGACACAATTAGAACTGAGAGTCCTTTTCTGACGCAGAGGTCATTTATCCCACAGGCGAGAGGAAGCAATAACTGCTGCATAGACTGTACAATCTTTGCTCGTAGGGCATATGAGCACATCGTCAAATTAGTGACTCCATGTCACAATCGCAAAGGCAAAATCCTCCCCATCTTCTGAGAGTAGTAGCTTCTGTTCTACAAATAAACTGAACTGAACATCAGTGGCAAGTGGCAACATGTGTACTTTCTAAACTCACCCCCGGGCTTTAACAACTTCTACTGTTGACAAACTCTGAGCTGCGTTCAGAGAGAAGTCTAAAACAGATGTCCAGATGGTTCGACTAGGCTTAGTAAACGATATTTCTTTAAGAGATAGAAATGTATAGGGATTAAAGCTAGTTTTGTGAAGATGTTGATAGCTTTAATATTATTGCTAATATACAAAAGTGTGACTTGGAAAACTGATGACTAAATCATGGAGTGGTTGATTAGAATGCAGCTTCAAGCACAACATTAGCACCCAAGGACCTTACCATGGCCAATCATTTATCTATCTCACTGTATATCACAACCATTAGTTGTTTAAACTTACATTCGCTAACATTAGCATAAAAGCTACTCGCTACCATGCTTTAGAACACAGATCTTTTCCCAAGTCTGACTAATGTTCTGTCTACATGCATAAGAAGAGAATGAAGACAACTTTAATTATCTTGGCGGGCAACAGCTTTGCAGCCTTTCAACAAAAAAGAGAATCTTTATTAAAAAATCCAGCAAATATGTTTGGTTGCACGAGGGGAAACAATTTCCTTTTGGCTTTCTTTTGTTTTGACAGCTAACCCAGTGGTAATGGTATAAAGCGGGAACTTAATTCATGATTAAGCTACAGTGTAGATGTAAATGCTCCTTGAACTTTTAGCCACATATTTAACTTTATTGATTTTATCATTGCTATACGCTGTATAAAATATAGGTTAATTAAAGTATCCAAGGGTTAAAGTCTCAGATCTTAATTTGTATGCAAACAAATGGAAATCATATTCCGCAAACAAGTGCATTTGGCGAGTGACATTTTCAAGGGCCAGCTGCTGAGGCTTTGGTCTTATCAGGATAGCACAGTGTGTCAGGTGATTCCTAGTATGAGCTTAGTGAATGCCGTTTTCCTGAAAGGTCTGACGCTACGTTAATGGCTCATTTCTGTTATCTTCATCATTAAGTATCTGTCCTTCCTGACAGGAGAGTGAAAGAGGAAGATAATCACATTTTCACTGTCTCGTCCTCTTAGATCATATGCCCAAACTTGCCAGCTCACATAGATACGATTGGACAGATGTGAGTATACTCATGCACACATTAACAAACACACACAGAGACGCACAGTGTACCAAATTCCTATTTCTCTCAGTCTATTCGTCTGGGTTTCTCTCCTTCTTGAGTCTACTTTTCACCTGATCAACGCGCAACTTCGGTCATCAAGTAGCTGAATGTAACATATCTCCGATGTGCATGATCTGTCCTGGTCGTTGCCGTGTCAGTGACTCAAATCTAACAAGCTACTCCCCACAGCCCCTGTGCCATGTTGGGCTAATGAGCAAGGACAGGTTGAGTCATTGGGTGGGACAGGCTGCCATGTTGATTGTTTCCTCACCCCCGCAACCGTCATTTGTTGTGCATATAGGCTGACAAAAGGCTTCTGAGCAATATTCCTTCTCCCCTGTAAAACCGAACTCCCTCGGGCCAGGGGTTTTGTTTCTTTCAATGGGTCATTTACATTAAAAACAGTCCAATATCCCCCCACCTCAAAACCTAGGGTGAACAGTAGCTCTTTCAGAATGCTGGGTTAATGACATCATTTGACCATGTGCTGGGAATTGAAATATCTCTGAATTTGAGAATGATTATGTGGTGAACAGGTACACAGGGGTGCTGTAAAGGGGGGGTAAAGGATGACGATTCTCGGGGCCCATGACTAAGAGGGGGCCCAGAGAAGCCCCCAGTAAATAAGTCTCAGCTGTTTTGGGGGCCCTGTCAAGATTCTTTTCATGGGGCCCAAAATCCTCAGCAGCGCCCCTGCAGGTACATATACTAATCTTTAATAAATGTCATCTAGGGGGGGTTTACATCATTGCCTCGGGCTGTTTCTGTTCTCATCTATCATTCTCCCCTCTGTCAAAAGAGCATAAAATACAAAATAAATACAAATGTTGACTAAATGACCAGACCATTTCCAGTGTTTGTTATTCTCTGGGTGCCAGCCAGTCATATTTGTATAACTACATACAAAAAATCTCACATAACAAAACTGAACATTAAAAGACAAACTTGGAGGATCACAGTGAAACTGTGGGTAAACCCCTATACGTTCTTCAAAAATGTTCTTCAAAGGCTATATAAAGGATTTAATTGTGTCTCAAAGAACCATGACCCCTAAACAAATCGACCTTAAATAGTTATTTAAAATGTTAGTTGAGGGACCATTAAAAACAAGTAATTTGGAGAATGCTTTTGAAGTGTATATAAAAGAAAATATAGGAGTTCATCCACAGTTTTAAAGCAAAGAACCCCTGAAGGATTCTCCATTAACCTATTTCTTGGTTGAGTGTATGCTCTGTGTTTGATCAAACTAGTAGCATTTGTAACTAATTAAAAGGCAAAGTTCAAGTAGAGTGTTCTGGAAGAATTCATACTGCATTTAATGGGTATGTTTGTCTCTGTGTCTTCCCCAGACAATGGTGGGTGACAGAGGCTGATAGGAAATCACTCAAACAAGAAATTCCAAAATGTTGTCATGCTGTGGCGAAGCCTGGGGCTAATCTCTAAGTGAAACAAAAAAGACATGTGATTATAAACTTTCTACCCCCTGCCAGGAAACAATCATCCGGTATTTTCCCCGATAGCCTCTACAATTCACACAGAAATGACCAGTGTGTGCATTAGTTATAGGATGTGTGTGTGAGTGACTGTCAGTGTAGATAATGTCTACACTGTGTTTAGTTGCAACTATTTGCACCATTCAGAGGTTCTGAATACTAAAACACTTAACAGGAGTGAAAGTCTCACTTAACATGTATTAGCTCAATTCCACCCCTTTTTGAGTTTGGACAAATTGGGAAAGGGGATATTTATCTGTTTGCAGGTTGTGCACACGTTTTAACCAAAATGTGGCTTCCTCATTTAACCCTAACCCCTTCCAATTGAGAGGATGGGAAAACAACAGAGATGAGCACCCAGGCAACAATTAGGGTTAAAAGCCTTGCTCTGGGACAAAAGAAAAAAAATAAATCCCTTCGCTGGCAATGTAATTCAATCAAGCAACCTCACTGGTGCTGGTCAGATGCTCCAATCGCTTTTTTATTTTATTTTACTGTTATTTACCAGGTAAGTTGACTAAGAACAAGTTCTTATTTACAGCAACAATCTGGAAGCAATTAGGGTAAAGTGCCTTGCCCAAGGACACAATGACATTTGGCACAGTCGGGAATCGAACTGGCAACCTTCTGACTACAAGTCTGGCTATTGAGCCATCTGCACTCCCCCTAACCACTGAGCAATTGTCTACAGAGAGACACTTCAACTCAACATCGGGTCTCTGTCCGACTCTCAGATAACTGACAAAGGGACACTTTAGCACCCTGCTAAACAGCTGGGATGAGCAGGCCAGTGTGTAAAGTGGCCTCCGGACAGGCAGCTGACCGACACCACTAACAATACTAAGAATAGACCACCCCCACCGTCAACTGCGGCTGATGGACCAGACAGCTCTGATGTGATTTTGGATAGTCCGTGTGTGGCTCAGCGGCGCTTCTCTGGCCTCTAACCCCTTTCACTCTGAATTAATCTGAGAAAAGAGGAGCGTCGACCAGCAGCGGCTTCCGCCGGAGAAAAGTAGCCAACATACTCAAGCCATCCTTGGTCCCCCTAGGCCGATGGGAGACCCAGCACAGTGCCAAGGCAACACACACCCACTTTTGGTGTGTATATAGAGGGACACTCTCGCACACAACCACACAAAGGGTGGTGATGTCATTCGCATCTACTGCCAGCCTGACTGCTGCCAACGCACTCCCACACAAACAGGCCCAGCCAGGCAGAAATATCATGCATATGGAGGCGCTCCCCCACTCTCAGGATTGTCAACAGTAAACATCGGCATGGATGCCAGAGTTAGTCATGTTTGTTGTTTCACAAATGGAACAATTAGGCCTGCATTACATCACTACATTCAATGGAAAATTACCTGGCATTGAAAAGTATGTAAAACAAATTCAATTAGAATGTATTTCCTGGAGATACTGTAGGATAAATGTTTTCTACATTTTTAACTGCGTTTTCAAAAAATAAACTAAAAAAAATGTCCTCTCAGTTTTAACTGCTGTAATTTCCAGCAAACGTAATATATTAATATTTGTGTGAACAGAAAAAGGTAAATTATCGAACACATACATTGAACAAGTTCTATAGACATGTGAGTATCAGAAATGGAATAGTGTGTCCCTAAACAAAGGGAGAGTCAAAAGTAACTGTCAGTATATGTTGTGGCCAACAGCTGATTTAAATACTTCAGTGCACCTCCTCCTCATGGACGGCACTAGAATTGTCAGTTCTTGCTGTGAGATAGTGCTGGGCGGTATGACCAAAAATGTATATCACAGTATTTTTCAAAATTCTACCGGTTTCACGGTATATGACGGTATTTTTTTTTCCATGCATAAACAGGGGTTCCCGGTATTTTCTACTGGCTGAGATAGGAATTATTGCAGTAGATTCATAAATTCTTTGGTATTCCTGTCACGGTTCCAAACGGGAATAGATAGAGACAGGCGCGAAGGCTTCAATAATACAATTGTGTTTATTAATCCACACTCAGTTGTAAAACAAAACTGCCACGAGGGGCAAAACACGAAGACACAGGTAACACGGAACACGTCACAGGAAACATTAACCGACAAGAGACAAGGGGAGAACAACCAGGTTATATACACAG
>JACXGM010017763.1:0-19509 GCA_016801145.1 Umbra pygmaea | reverse complement strand
AAATGTTGTAGTCTGCATCAAACTCAACTTGTGCATTGATGCTGTGGTACCACTTCTTATTCATATAAACATTCTCGTTGACGCTGGGAGCAATGATCTTTATATAAGTGCAATCCATTGCGCCTACTACTCTTGGGAAGCCGGCTATTTGCATGAATTGCGTTTGCTTCTTTTGGATTATGCGGGGTGTTGTTGGGAATTCAGTAAAACGCGTGACAATGTGTTGAGCTGTAAGTGCAATAATTGTTTCCATTACAATTCGGCTTTTTGATGGTTGTTATGGGCCAAATCATCAGCATTGCGTTGCAAACAATGCATAATCAACACCTTCAATTAATTTGAAAATGAATTTATGCATAAATGTCACTGGTGAAATTACGTTCCTCACTCAGTCGCTGACGAAGTTGATGCCTGCTCTGTCCAAACAATACCGTTTTTAATTAATTAAGCGGCGTCAAACAATTAAAAAAACATTCTTCCTCTCCTAAAAGATTTGCAACCATCTCTGTCTACGCCATCACAAGCCCCTACTGGCAACTCTTAACCACTTGAGAGACCTCTCGAGCGGTCTTAAATAGCTGGGAGAGTAAGAGTGATTCTTAGCTTTGAGAAATTTGATAACTTGTTTTTACACCTAAGTTTGAGAGTATGAGTAAATTTTGTAAATTCTCAGCACTTAAGACTAAAATGGCACTTTGAGAAGCTTGATAAATACGGGCCCAGGACACTCTTGAAAAATAGATTTTTATCTCAATGAGTTTCTTCCTGGTTAAATAAAGGTAAAATAAAAAAATAATAAGATGGCCAAAGACTTTGCATGACCTGGAAGCATTTTGCCAAGAAGAATGGGCAGCTCTACCACCTGCAAGAATTCAGGGCCTCGTAAATAACTATCACAAATGACTGCACGCTGTCAATGATGCTAAAGGGGGCAATCCACTGTATTGAGAACTACTTGGTATGCAGAATTTTGAACAGGGGTCATTTAATTTTTAGGTGTCCAAGCCCGAAGGGGCTGGGAACCGCATTTTTTAAGGAAACCAGTTCAGTTACAGCGGAGCTGTGGAACCCTATTTTTTTCCTAAGGATTATTGGGACCAAGCACAGAATGTGCGTAGGCACCTGTTGTTTCTGTTGGCATAAGTTTCACTTATGTATATGCTAATAACTTTTGAATCATAAGGGCAAAAAACTAAAATATTTTTTATCTGATGAGTATGAGCCTGATTGGCCCACAGGTGGCGCTACAGCAATCAATTGTGCGAAACTGCTCAGAACTCCTAGACTGTATGGCGTAGACTCAAGTGCCTTATATCATTGAAAGCTGCACACCTGATGAACAAAATGTATATTTCATTTTCCGCCATGATAGATAGTTAGAATTTTGTCAAACTACTTTTTCAAACTAGTCCTAGGTATTTCCCACGATCGGAACCAAACTATTGAAGAAATGTTCTCTGGAGTTTAAATATCAATGATTATTGAAAGAAAGTTGAAATTTTGATTCATGGTTGCTAAGGGGAGCAAAATGAATGTTGTGGGAGGAGCCTATTTTACTAAAATGGCTATAAATTAAGAAGTAAATGAGAGAACATCACCAAACTCGGCAGACATGTGAAAGAGTTAATTCTGTGGTCACAGTGAAAATATCATGCCGATCGAACACTAGGTGGCGCTATAACATTAAATAAACTATGACCACCTGACCGTTAGTCTGAATCACTTGAAAATTGGTACGCAATGTCTTGGTCCAATGTCTCATGTATGCCTATGAGGACATTGGTGTATCTCAAAAAACATGGCCCCCATCGACCAATGAAGTTTGAGCACCTATGAGACATGGTTAACGGAGGCCGATCGGAATGAAACTCGGTGGGCATATATTTAAGTCATAGCCAGAGAGGTTTGTAAGAATTTTGAAAGAAATCGGCCACTAGTTGGCGCTAATTAGTTTTTTGGCTCTGTAAATACGTGGTGTTACACACATCCATACAATATGTATATCTTTTGATAGATCGTCTCATGCTGAACAAATTTGCCTCTAGAACCACTGCTGTCAATCAAATAGTTCATTAAATATTCACAAATATGTTAAAAACATACTTTTGTGAACTAGTCCTAGGTTTTTCGCCCGATCAGAACCATTCCAGTCTAGGAAAATTATCTGGACTCTAGATCAATAATTATGAAAAAACAGTTGAACTTTTGCATTTGGATGGTTATAACAGGGTCATTTAGAAAATACACTCAAAAGTCTATAAATCCTAAATGAAAACTCAGAACTTTGCAAAAAATGGTGAGTATGTGTGACATAAAGTCTAAACAAGCATGCAATTTTATGGAGGTCACACCATAGATGGCACTATAACTGTCAAAATGCTTTGAAAACCATATATTTCCTATGGAATATATATATATTTCCTATGGAAATGAACATTTCCATCTATAACTGAAGTGGTTAAAAGCTTGGTAAATAAAATGTAATGTCCTAAATGCTTATATGATTAAGGGATTTAAATGCTTGAACCCCGATAAATACTACTTGCAGCTTAAGATATTATTCTTCTTCTACTTCCGTCTATGGTAGCCCATAGAACCGCTTGTGTGAAAGTTATGAAATTTGGCACACAGATAGAAGACAGTCTGAAATGTCACCATAGCAAATTTGGGGTGTCTAACTCAATCTAACTAGCGCCACCAACTGTCCAAAATTTCACTAATGTGTATGCTAATGCATTTTGAACCATAAGGGCAAGAAACAGTTTCCCTAGCTCAAGATGATTTAATCTATGACATAATTTTCCACCATGAAAATTTTCCCGCCATTTTGAATTTTCTGAAAAATTTTATCAGATCATCTTCAGACCATGCCAACAAAAAGATATTAAAAGCGTTTTAACCTCTTAGGGATTGCCCCCAATTGTCAAATTCTCCCTAAAAAAACATACCCGAAGCTAACCTCTTGTTACACTGGACCTGAGGCAAGGACAAACATATGGTTGATATTTTTTAAAGAAAAGACTTCGAAATTTATGGATATATAAAATTCATTTCAAATAAATATACACAGTGAATCTGGCACAAGATGAAAGAAAATGCATAATTATTTCTGTTTTTATTTTTGACATCCTCTTTGAAAGAACCCTACAAAGCTATATATTGAGATAGGGTGTGGGAACCAATTCAAATCATGTTGCTTAGGGGCTAACAACAAATGTCTAACATTTTAGAATGATTGAGCGAACAGCCAGTGAGCTGTAGCATTATTTGTAAAATAATCATTTTAGAAAAAATGCACAGTGTTGACGTTTACATCGTGAGACAACCAACAATTTTATTTCATAAATGATCTCTGTCAGTCATCAGTTAAAGTTGTTGATCTTGCACCACATTGAGAGGGGTTTTACATTGTAATAAAGGCAAGATTTGAATTTTGTTATAATTTGTATCATTACACTAGCAAGAGTTAAAAAAACAAAATACAATCAGTAAAACATGCCATAACCATCAACACATTATAAAAACAAAAATCTATGTACACATTTAGAGAAAGTGATAGTAAAAGCCAAGTTAAAAAAAGTATGTTTAAAATACACTCCAGTATTATACTTCTAGCACACTTACGTTTAACCAAAAGTATGTTTTCAATATATTTAGGTATATTTGAAGTATACTTTAAAAATAAGTAATATATTAGAAGTATTTTTAGTATAAATAAAATACATTTCAAGTATACTTCTTTTTTACTTGGGAATAAATACAACACCTGGTTGCCATGAAAACAGTGATGCACATTGTTATCTCCATGGCTCTCGCACTTGTCATATTAATGCCTTTTGCATGAAAATGGAGGTGACTGGTGCTTCTCACAGTATTATTAATCTCCGGAAAGTCACAATGCCGCCACACCTACAATTTGATTGAGTCAACGTCAACATCTACGCTTGCCGTCACATGTCTACTGTTTGACGGTGCTTGCTTTGATTTTATCCCTTATTATATTTTCTATGAAGTGAAAAAAACATCAATGTTTTCAAGACACACAGCTGACATTAAGTAGTTGTATTGTTGTGAATTCTATAGCTACATTAAAACTGAGATATTTGCTATAATCCCAAGATTCTAAGGACATATAATACATTTGTATATAACCCAAAAAATGAGGGTGTTAGCCTTGTTTCTAGTTTGACATTCCATTTAATTTGAGGCACATGTGTACAAGGCACGTAGCGCACATTATGAGGGGAAATTATTATTTTTGTTATGGCTACTGTAAAATTCACTACATTCCTGAGTGTCTAAGCTTTCTCTAGAAATATAACCTAAAAATTTGATTTGTGAATGTCGTATACTTTTGATGCATTTGAATTAATTAATTACACTCAGAGACCTGGAGATATGATAATTATAGCAAAATAAAGACTTTATTCATTATAAAATCTGACTTCCCATCCTTAGCCCAGATAGAAGTGCCCTCACAAGGATTCTCCCAAATATATAGACATCATGACATCACTCAACAGAAACTCGATACTCATAACAATTGGTCAGTACTGTAACAGTTTGAAATTTAAACCCACCAATCATATGTTGACAACAGATGCATTTTCTCTTCCATTTGGCAACTGTATGTAAGGAGACCTTGTCCATTGAAGTAGATCTTGTCCATTAGCATTTAAACACAGTCAGCCCACATGTGGTGAGCTTCAAGCATCCTTGCTTAAGTCAACAGGCCAGTCCTTCTGTCTCCTAAGATATCTGCATTCTACAGTTAATGAACTTCTTCCATAATTTGTAAGTTCTTTTCCCAACATTGTATAACTTTTGTCTCTGCTCCATGATGTTTGCATGATCTATAGCTTTTGTGAAAGACCAAACAGTACATAGTAATATTCCACAATCATTTAACAATCATTTCTATGCATTCTAAGAAAAGGATATCTAGTTGACCTTTTGTCACACACTCCATGTAAAGACTCTTCTTTTGTCCTACATTGCATTTTCCAACTTATTGGTTATTGTTCTGTTAATTTATCAATACAAGGAAAATTCTTCCATATGAATGGTGATTCTAGTCCAGTTTTCTTTTTGGGGGGGAATCTCCCGTGGGTGGGATACTGAATGCTAAGAGGTTCATAAACCCCAAAACATTCGTAGCTGTCATGATTGTGCAGTGGTTGAGTAGAGAGGAGGACTCAGGCAGGCAGTTTAGCCAGCGTAGTAGCTGGATTTATTAACTAGGTCCGGGAAGAACCAAAGTAGGTTGCAGGGTACGGCTTAGCCATGTATACATATAATGAGAGATCTAAGAATATAGCTTACGTGCTCTCACCAGCGGCACGGAACGCTGATAGCTAATACTCCGTATACATCATGCATACAGGTCCTTCTCAAGAAATTAGCATATTGTGATAAAGTTCATTATTTTCCATAATGTAATGATGAAACTTTCCATTGGTGATCCACTTTCATATTGGTGGTGGATGAGGTGGGCTTTCCCCCTCACTGTGTAAAGCGCTTTGAGTTCCTTGGAAGAAAAGCGCTATATAAGTTAAAAGCATTATTATTATTATTATTATATATTTCAGATTCATTGCACAACAACTGAAATATTTCAGGTCATTATTTGGCTTAATACTGATGATTTTGGCATACAGCTCATGAAAAACTAAAATAGACCCCTCCACCCCCAAACCCCAAATCTCTGTACCCTAATATACAGAGACAGCAGGTTAAATATGGCATAGACTTGGTAAATACAAAAAATAAACAGAACGTCCTTTCTATTTCTAGATAGGGAGGCTCCATCTCAGCTAATAGCACAACCCAAAATAAACTCAAAATGATATCTGAAAGATCAGATTCAAAAATTTAGTTGAACGAGGTAAAATTCAATAACATTTCAGTCAATAAATTATATTTCTTAAATACCCACACAACCAAAATCCCAAAATTCTAAAATAAATAAATAACTCAGTACTTCCCCATCTCAGATGCTGCATCAGAAACCATCAAGGCAAATTAATGCTCAATAGTATTATTTAATAATATTTAGAAATGAATACCCGCGATGTGGATAGTACCTATATAAGCAATACTGTGAGTCCACATGTCCACGCCATGTCCAGATGCATATTCTATTGTTACAGTACATACATGTAATACCTTAAACATGGTAATTTGTCCGTTCATAGGCATTTTATTTAGGGCATTGATTAGGTGTTTCTTTTGGTCATTACATATCAAAAGTGGTCCAAAGAAGGAAAAGTGGTGAACCAGTGACAGGGTCATTGGGGGTCAAGATCTTTGATGCACATGAGTAGTGAAATCTGGCCCGTGTGATATGATCCAACAGACAAACTACTGTAGCTCAAATTGCTGAAAAGGTTAATGCTGGTTCTGATAGAAAGGTGTCAGAACACTGTGCATTGCAGGTTGTGGCGTATGGGGCTGCTTTTTTGGCTATAAAAAGGGTACCTACACAATATTAGGCAGATGGTCATAATGTACCCCAAGTAAAAAAAAAGTATATTTAAATTATACTCCAGTATTATACTTCTAGTATATTTATGTTTAACCATAAGTATGTATTTAATATAACGTTATGACTGATCAGTTGTATATATACACCATGGAACTAATTTTATATATTGATGGGAGTGCAGTGCAATAGAAATCCTGTATATTGTATATAGCTGCAGTTCAGTAAACAATATAGCTGACTCTTAAACATCCTAGTGATCTCAATTCAGAGTGCAGCCTCTTTGCTTATTGGATGATCATGTAGCCTTAATAACACAAATACCCAATACACCACACCATAGAATATTTACATTACATAACAACACCATGCTGTCATAACTGTGATAATTAGGTCCCATAATGCTGTGTTATTCCCTATTAGTCTAAAAGATTGCCGCATACAGAGTCAACTGTGACACTGCTGACATTGCTCTACCCATTGCGTTCTTATCAATAGACTCAGCAACCTAGGGACCTCAGAGGATTTTTTTGCCTTGTTTAAAAAATGATTTGCCTGACCATGTCATTTGTCAAATCTTAAGGCCATCTGTCCACACCTCTGCCACTATCTGCTGTTGTCCCGCAAGGTTTGAATCTTGGGCCAGCCCTATTCTCTTTGTTTATAAATGATCTTGCACTTATCACTTACCTTTATGCTGATAGCACTATCTGGTATAGAAATAGCCCTCGCTCTCTACTGTCCACCCTAGCATCCAATTCAGCTTTTTTACCTTAATCTACTACTAAATATAAAAATGACCTAAAAAAAACAGGAACAACTATTGGCTTGAACCTGATTTCCCTGAGTGAGAGAGCTGCATGATTAGCAGACAATCCAACAATTAATTAATCAATCCATAAAAAATCTATGAAACAAGCGGCAATAGTTTATTTTTTATTGTTAATTTTTTTCACCTTTATTTAACCAGGTAAATCCATTAAGAACACGTTCTCATTTGCAATGACAAGGCGCAAGGTGCAAGGCAACATTAAGGTACACATGAAGTGCAAAGATTCAGGTATACAGTTACACATATAAACGGTATTAGGTTAGATAAAAATACTGTACATTCTGTGCAAATATGTTCTAAAATAGAGAGGTAGATTATTGGAATGTAAAGTAGCATGTATTACAGCAGAAATAGCACTAGGATACTAGTATAGTGGGGCATAAAAGTATTTAGTCAGCCACCAGTTGTGCAAGTTCTCCCACTTAAAAAGATGAGAGGCCTGTAATTTTTATCATAGGTACACTTCAATTATGAGAGACAAAATGAGAAAAACAATCCAGAAAATCACATTGTGGGATTTTTTATTAATTTATTGGTAAATTATGGTGGAAAATAAATATTTGGTCACCTACAAACAAGCAAGATTTCTGGCTCTCACAGACCTGTAACTTACGATTTAATAGGCTCCTCTGTCCTCTACTTGTTATGTGTATTTATGGCATCTGTTTGAACTTGTTATCAGTATAAAAGACACCTGTCCACAACCTCAAACAGTCACACTCCAAACTCCACTATGGACAAGACCAAAGAGCTGTCAAAGACACCAGAAACAGAATAGTTGACCTACACCAGGCTGGGAAGACTGAAACTGCAATAGGTAAGCAGATTGGTGTGAAGAAATTAACTGTGAGAACAATTATAAGAAAATGGAAGATATACAAGACCACTGATAATCTCCCTCGATCCGGGGCTCCACGCAAGATCTCACCCCGTGGGATCAAAATGATCACAAGAACGGTGAGCAAAAATCCCAGAACCTGGAGTGCTGGGACCAAAAGAGTGCTGGGACCAAAGTAACAAAGGCAACAGTCAGTAACACACTACGCCGCCAGGGACTCAAATCCTGCAGTGCCAGACGTGTCCCCCTGCTTAAGCCAGTACATGTCCAGGCCCATCTGAGGTTTTCTAGAGAGCATTTGGATGATCCAGGAGAGGATTGGGAGAATGTCATATGGTCAGATGAAACCAAAATGGAACTTTTTGGTAAAAACTCAACTTGTCGTGTTTGGAGGAGAAAGAATGCTGAGTTGCATCCAAAGAACAACATACCTACTCTAAAGCATGGGGGTGGAAACATCATGCTTTGGGCCTGTTTTTCTACAAAGGGACCAGGACGACTGATCCGTGTAAAACAAAAAATGAATGGGGCCATGTCTCGTGAGATTTTGAGTGAAAACCTCCTTCCATCAGCAAAGGGCATTGAAGATGAAATGTGGCTGGGACGATGATCCCAAACCCACTGCCCAGGCAACAAATGAGTGGCTTCATAAGAAGCATTTCAAGGTCCTGGAGTGGCCTAGCCAGTCACCAGATCTCAACCCCATAGAAAATCTTTGGAGGGAGTTGAAAGTCTGTGTTGCCCAGCGACAGCCCCAAAACGTATTTTTTTCGTATTTTCATCTCAGAAATATTGCCAGACTACGTTCTATGTTATCCCTCTCTGTAGCTGAAAGGCTTATTAATACCTTTGTCTTTTCTCACATTGACTAATGCAATGCACTTCTTGCTGGGGCTCCTAAAACCACACTTAACAAACTTCAATGTGTACAAAATTCTGCTGCTAGGATCCTGATTGGAGTCAGGAGAAATGAGCATATTACACCGATTTTAAAGTCTTTGCACTGGCTCCCGGTCAGGTTCCAAGTTGATTTTAAAATCCTTATGCTCACATATAAGGCACTGCATGGTTTGGCCCCTCAGTATCTGTCTGCACTTTTAATCCCATAAACCTCAAAGCGTCATTTACGCTCCTCACAAGCTGGTCTGTTGACAGTCCCACAGACTCGATTGCACACTGTGGGGGACAGGGCTTTCTCTTCCCATGCTCCTAGGCTTTGGAATGCACTCCCTCCATATATAAGAGATGCACAGACACCAAGTCTTTTTAAATCTCATTTAAAAACACATTTTTTTTGTTTAGCTTTTACTTTATTTTTTATTTTTATTATTCCTGTGTTGGTCGTGTTTAAAATTTTTGTTTTACTATGTAAAGCGCCTTGAGAAGCTACTTTAAAGGCGCTATATAAAAATAAAATATTATTATTATTATTATTATTATTAATTTGCAGATTTTACAAAGACAGCTGTGCGGTTGATTCTGTGCAATATGTATTATGGCTTTGTTGAGTACACTAGTGTATAGACGGGCAAAGCGAGGGTGTAGGGTCAACATGCGCAGCAGTCAGTCAGTAGATTTGAAAGTAATGCCTAAAAAAGTAGTGATGGGCATGGTGAACTTGAGATTAAGAGATTTTGTGAATTGTTCCAATCATTAGTAGCAGAGTCTTGGAAGGAGAGGCGGCCAAATAAGTTGTGGGCTTTTGTAGGGACTAGGGAGATATACCTGCTCGAGGGCAAGTTGAGAGTTGGTGATGCTATGGATATTATAATAATAATAATAATAAAAATAATAATAAACCTTTATTTATAGAGCACCTTTCATACAAGGAATGTAGCTCAAAGTGATTTACATCAATAAAAGTCAAATAAAATGGAAGGAATCTGCATAAAAAGTATAGAGCACATTTGCAGGCAATGAAATAGCAATATGAAATGTAAAGGAACATATTTAAAGAGGGAAGGCATAAAAAGCATTTGAGTGCTGACTTAGTTAAATGCTATAGTGAAAAGATATGTTTTCAACAGCTTTTTGAATATATCAATAGATGATGCTTCTTTGATATTTTTGGTATTGTGTTCCACAGTTTTGGAGCAAACTTTAAAAAAGTAGCATCTCCATTTTTTCTGTTAGTGGAATTTTGTACCATTAGCAGGTTAGCTGTAGAAGATCTGAGTGTCCCATAGGGAACATAGGATTTTAGAGAGTCTGTAAAATAGGCCGGTCCTGAGCCATTTAGAGTTTTATAAACAAGCAGCAGGACCTTACTATCAATCCTGTGGGAAACTGGGAGCCAGTGTAATGATTTCAAACTGGAGTAATATTTTCTCGCATCTTGGTTATTGTTAAGAGTTTTGCTGCTGAGTTCTGAATGAGTTGAATCTTCTCTAAATACTTTTTTGGGAGGCCTGTAAGGAGGGCTTTGCACTAATCCAATCTAGTTGTAACAAATGTGTGAATTAGTGTCTCTACATCTTTCTGGGTTATGAATGGTCTAACTTTAGCAATATTGCCAAATATGACAATTAGGCACCTAGACAGTGAGCTTATTACATCTATGTCATCTGGCTGGAAGGAAATGTATAGCTGTGTGTCATCAGCATAGCTATGGATATTTGTATTGTGTTCTCTGATGACAGTGTCAGGTTTGACAACACACCTTCGGCAGAAATAATAACACAGACGCAAGTGCACAATCAAACTTTGTACAAAGGGGAACACAATTAGGCACCTAGACAGTGAGCTTATTACATCTATGTTATCTGGCTGGAAGGAAATGTATAGCTGTGTGTCATCAGCATAGCTATGGATATTTGTATTGTGTTCTCTGATGACAGTGTCAGGTTTGACAACACACCTTCGGCAGATATAATAACACAGACGCAAGTGCACAATCAAACTTTGTACAAAGGGGAACAACAACTGTCGGCTACAGATCCTGTCAGCAGTCTTCCAACTGGCTGTTCCCCAGAGCACTCTTTTTATTAAATAGTACATGGGTGTGGTCACAATGTGTTAAACAACTGATTGGTGCTGTGTCCTTGTGTAAGTGTGTGTATGTGTACATGACCATTTGCCCCTCCACATACAGAGATCAAAGGTGTCTGTAAGCTACAAGGAAAGAAAAACAGGAAACCTTTGGTCTGACTCCAGGTTTTGGTTGCACAATGTTCTCACATGATAACAAACAGGATCACAAAGTTACTAGATACTTTCCCTCCTGTTTATTATCATTTAAAAAAACATTCATTATCCGTACTCTACCATTTGTTAAAAGCAGTTTCAGTTGTCACATCATTACAAACATTTTCAAACCCTCTCTTCCGCGTCCTCCCACTGTACTTCTTCATACTACTGTTTATATAGAAGTTGTTGCATACTGACAAACGATCTAGTAATCATCTTGTCAATCATGAGTCTCATTCTTTTCTGGACTGAGTCTGTGCGTTTGATGGTGTTTCCTTGGCCATTGAGCGTTTACCTAGTTCCTAAATGACTAGGGATCAGTTATTTTCTTTATAGGGTTTGAGATACTATGCTTCTATACTACACAGCCCCTTTGTAGCCCTGACTTCCCCACTAATCAGGTGAACTTGGTAGTGGTAGTTGTAGTTTACAGTGGCTGAGGTGAATCCACATGCTCCTCTCTGCGATCTTGACTTCTGTAGGGGTGGTAAGAAGCACCTGAATGGTCCCTCCCAGCGGGGGCTGGACCAGCACTTCTGCTTGATGACCTTCACAAACACCCAGTCCCTGGAGATACAGTGAGGTGTTCCTGTGTGGAAGACAGAGAATCGGGCGGCAGTGAATGTGTCATGGCAACTTGTCTTTCTGTAAATACATTTTTCATGTATTCAGCTAGTGTGGTTTCCTCTTTCCCTTTCTCCAAGTCTGCTGAAAACAGTGGTAGTCTAAAAGCTTTTCAAACAAAACATTTTCGTATAAGAATTAAATCCATATGTTGTAAAATATCTATGAATTAAGTCTACCATCCCTCCTGTTGAGACATGGCAAGGCCCATGGCTCAATATTGCTGCTATTTGGTAATTTTGGCTTTCCTGCTTTTGTGTACAGACCATCTGTGTTTAACGTTGCTCTTTGTCCTTTCCTAATGTGAAAGCTCTCGCAAGTGCTATCAGTTCTGCTGCCTGTGCAGAGTGATTTTGAGTAGATCAACGGTATTAATGTTGTTGTTATCTTGTCTGCGGTTAGAACAGTCTGATCTTGTTCTTCCCTCTGTGTCCATATCTAGTCACCTTTGGTCCCTCTCAAGATTGTCTTTATCACCCTTATCTTCTCGGTCTTTTTTTGGGCATCGGCAGTTTCGTGCAATGTGTCCCTTTTTTCCACAATTAAAACAACGCCCATCATTTTTATAATCGTGCTCATCCATCAAAAAAGTGTCTGAGGTATGTCCTTTCTTTTTCTTTTGTTGCATTACCTTGGTGGCATGCCTTACCCATTGCATAAGCTGTGTGCGATTTTGAGTAGCGAGTTCTATATCATGCTTCCTGACCCAATCACCTATGTGAGGTAACAGTCCATTAATCACAGCTTGTTTAAGTTTTTGTTGGTAGGGGCCGTTTGGTTCAATAATGTATGGTATACCTGAGTTACCTTTTCCATCCTAACCATGAAATCATCAGGGTCCTCATCAGTTTTTTGTTTGGTCTATTTTTCCATAATTCCATAATTTCAGAAAATACACCACTTGATTTCAAAATAAAGGCAGAAACACGTTTATGTTTACTCGAAAGAAATGCACACTGTTCCTTACTGCCAATACACCAAAAATGTAGAACAAAAAAAAAACACATCCTCCAGTATAATTACTCTAAACAGTAACAATGCACATACCATCTCTCCATTTCAAATGACCTCTCAATTTCAGTGATGCTCCGTAATGAAATGTGAGCTACATATTTCAACAAACAATATGAGATTTATCTAATTACTCGATGAACGCATGCCATTCAGACATGGCTTTCTTATACGAATGGGTTACATCGCACACCTCATCTCCCAGCACCTTGGTTTGCAACACACAAAAGTGTGACAATAGACTTAGGATACAGTAGGTCAAGTGAAGGCCATGAGAGAGAGGCCCCTCATACTACAAATCTTTGTAAAGTGCACATCAGTAGAGGAAGGCATTGCGATCTTCTGAGGGGGAGATAAAATAATCAATGTAGAATATTAGGAAACAGCTGAAAACAAGTAACATGTTTAATTCAGTATTGTATTAATGTTTCACATATCACCGTTTGAACCATCATGCCTTTCATAACCATAGAAATCAAGGGTATACAATCATTTTTGGCTTCTTAAAAAAATATGTAAGGAATGACACAATGAACAATTATTTTCTTGATTTTGAATTGCTTTTTAATGGTTGAAGTTATTGTAGACCCTTTGGTGTATGAAAGCCATGGTCATTCAAATATATTAATAGGGTGGAAAGCTTTTAATGTCACTGCATAAAATACTCACCTTAAGAACATGGCCTTATTGCTCAAGCCCAGCTTCTTTGGTGGTGTAGTGCCAGATGGGATGAGCAATGGCAAAGCTGGGAAAACCACTGGTTTGAAAGAATCCCCCCAAAAAGGTACATGTTAAACTCTCTAATACTGTCTAAAATAATAAAGTTTGGAATTTCTAAATTAAATGTTAGTGTACTTGTGAACTTATCTCTAACGTTCTTGGAGGCTTAATAGCTTACTTCATCACACCATAACACTGAACCTTAGAGTAGAAGGGTGATGGTGCTCTCTGTTCCAAGTTATTGCCGCTCCCATCCTGGGATGGATAATTTAGAAACTTTCGAAGTGCTGGGCTCATCCTGCATGGCACAGGTGACATCTTCCACCTGCTGATAAACCTTGGATTTTAATATGCTCAGTCTCCCCCCGAAATGTAGATGTGAACACTTAAGAAAGAGGACACACACATGGATATGTAATTATCATTAAGTTTTTTTTTAAATGTACAGTCTTTTGGCTGAGACTTTATATTGACGCGCTTGTATTTTGTTTCATTCAATCTTTATACATTTTTGAATGACCATCAATATATTCCTCGTGTTAAACTATTTTGGTACAGTATGTGTAATAATTGTGTGCATCTAATATGTTTCTGTCTTATAGTTCAGGACCTGTATGAAACTGTTTTGAACTGGGACGACTGGACACCACGGATTTAATAAATATTTTCAGTGGTTTAACTTTTAGGTTCACTTGTAGCCAGCGTTGGATAAGGTACTTTTTAAAAGTTTTACAGTAATCAGATTACTTTTTAAAAGTAACTTACATTTGTTAAAAGTAACTCACCCAACTCTGCTTGTAGCTAGCTAAAGGTTAATCACAGCTAAATAGCTGTTTGCCCTTGCTAGCAAATGTTTGAGATTGTGTTCATGGAAGGCGTTAATATTGCTACCTGGCTAGCTAGCTAACTAGCTAGGTAAGTTAGCTAACGGCTAAAGTTACAGACCGCTAATTTAACCGTGGAAAAATGTAAATAAAATAGTTTATTTACTTAATAACGCTTTAATATAAAGTGTTACTTACCACTGAAGTTAGAAATTGCAACTTCGCAGAGTCCACCCATTACTTGAATGTTCGTCAGACTGATGAAAAAAACTGGGGCAAATCTTCCTCTTCTTTAGTTTTACTGGCAGATCGCAACCACCTGAAATGTGCATATACTGCCACCTACTGTACCGGAGTGAGAGGCCAAAATCAGCTCAAATATGATTTAATGTACATTATGTTTTAACGAAATTCATTATCTTTAAATAACATTATTGTATTACAGTAATATTTAGTCAGAGTATTTTTTGCTTAACAACAGTGGATTGAACACTACTTAAAACGTAAAGCATGTCGTTTTTCCCTTAAAAAACACGCTATCATTGGGATTTGAGTGACGTTGTCCCAGTAGGCAACACGCAAGCGGGCCGTTAATAAACAATACCCTGATCAGCGGCCCGACAGCGGCAAGCCGCTTTTTTGCACAGAACCCAGCGGGATGCCTCATACCCCAATATTAGGCTTTTTATTATTAATAAATAATATAATCATATTTCACTTGAATACATAATCATATTTCACTTAAATGACAATGCATTTAATTAAATCCTAACATTTTATTTAAAATACTGCAAGGGCAAGATGTAGTTGAAAAAAACTATGCATTATACAGCAAGCATACAAAATATACATGTGCAAATGTATTTAATTCAATCTTAACAATTTTGTTCAGATTACTTTCAGTCCTCCCCAAAAATGCAGATAACACTAGTAATAAAAACAAAACTCTAATCAATATTAACAATATAAACAGACAAGAGAGTCCAATGTAGGTATGTAGTGTCAGGTGGCTATGGATGGAGGGCCCTCGATCACCTTCTGTGGTGCTTTGTGGTCGAGGGCGGTGCAGTGGCTGTATCAAGAGGTGACAAGCATTGTGGTGTTTTGCTGGTGCCGTGTCATCCGTATTCACGGCAGGTCCCTTGTACACCCGCAACGTCTCCTCCCACCTACATGGTCAGCTGCCCCTTTCAGGTACCTGGTTACCTGGTTCTGGACAGCCTTGTCAGTGGAATCCCAGTTGGCAGCATTCTTCCGTATTGCTCCTGTAATACATTAATCCATTAATGTTTTTAAATAGTCTGCAAGACTGAGAAGTCTTTATAAAATGAACAAGAATCTAATAGCAAAGTACAAAATAACTTACTTTGAAGAATAGTCCTGAGAAAAAGGTCCCTGAAGCTGGTCTTCTTCCCAGATCCTGTCCAGGTGATCAAGACTGCGAGAGCGTTTGTGAAGATGCATGGTAGTGTTCGTCACACCGTGTACTTCAGGTTCTTACCAGCCTTAACAGACAAGCCGCAAACCTACAGATAGAAGAATTTAAAGGTTTTATACTTGACAGCTTATGTTATATAAAGTGATTAGAAATATTTAACATCTAAGGTTAAATGTTTGAATGAAAAGAAACTGCTTACCAGGTTGTCTTGAATGTCCGTGTACTGTCGCAATTGGGAATCAAACTGCCTCAGGTCTTCCAGGTTGACCAGGGGGAGCTGAATACCCTGAACATTAGGGAATAACAACTCCCCCACCAGACCATTTGCTTGGACGCAAGCGAGCACTGTGGCCATCTGGTTTGACACGGAGCACAGCTCTTTACTCATTGTGCCTAAGTGGAGCAAATGTGAATTACCTGGACCTACAAAAAAGCAGTTAAACACCATTATTTAACACTGACAAAGTGTTTTATGAAGACACAAAGCGTAACAGTCATGTTTTACCTGATTGTAGTGCCAACTGCGCTCTCAGACGGACAAGCTCTTCAGCTTGCATCTTGTTCTTCTCCAAAATATTCTGAAAATACATTACAGTCCTAAATATCAGGTTATATTACAACCCTCAGAACTCAAATAAAAAATAATTGCAGAGTCTGCCAAAATGTTAATTCTTACCTTCACGTGTAGAGCTAAACCTGGTATGAAACGATGGAAAACGTCATGATCTGAAAGCAATGTTCAGAAAAGAGGTGTATCAAAAAGGCCTACATAACCCTAAAAAATAAACACAATATATTTGAATCTCTAAATACACTAAGAAACGCTAAGCTAGGTAACGTCTGTACCGGTTTGTTTATGCAAATCACAAAAAAATGCAACCTTGCTGATAAACACCAGTCGTTCCTAACACGGTCTTTGGCGAGAATCTTGAGTAGTGGTGAGAATGCTTTGTGGGTTATTCTTTTGTCCACTGCCCATTCTGCCAATTTAGTCCTGAAGTAATTCTATTCCGCTTCACTGTCTTCTTCAGTGCTTGGGCTGTCAGTACAGGACTCACATGCTACATTGTCAGTCATTGCCTGTGCCACAGGTGCTGTAGTTTCCCCATCTGTTCCATCAATACTCTCTTCACTTTTAGTGTCAGTGTGTACACTAGTAGAATAGCTTGGAACAGCACCTGGTACAGCACCTGGTAAAGCAGCTGCTAATTCCTGTAAGTGATCATGAACATGCTTCAGTATTCTCCTCCTTTTACTCCAGTAACTAGACCTCGCTGTATAAAAAAGTGTTAATAACGTCACTAAACAGACACTGCATGAAAAGTGGGATTTTCGTCCCCGTAAACGTCCGGAAATCTCCCTAATTTTCGGCAGTTAATGACAATTTACAGCCTGTGAACGTCGCGTTCGTCTGTGCCACCTATTGACGGAGCCATTAGGGCCCTCCGCGAGCTCTTCACATACCATGACGTATGTGGAGAGCTCGCGGAGGGCCCTAATGGCTCTAATTTGTATATGAATAGCAGCAAAACCGCGCCTGGACAGAATTTCCTCACTCAGAGCTGATGGCTCTACTTAGCATTTGAATAGAAACGAAACCGCGCCTGGCCAGAATGTCTGGCATGGCTTGAATTTCCTCACTCAGTATTGGATGAAACCACGACTTTTAAACAAGAAAATCACTCATGATTGGTTGACAGATCTTTCGCTATTGGTCACCCTGGGTCATTATAAATGTAAATCCCAATAATTAAATTCATATATATATATTCATATATTTTTATTAATATGATAGGCTATATATATACAATATAATAGCATATGTCATCGTTATCCTATGGACTATACCATTATTACCATCAAGGACATGAATGAATATATTGAGGAAAGGAAAATTATTAAGTTTATTCAAAGAGCTTTATTATCACAAACACAAGTATGTACAAAGCATAGGAGATCTGCCTACACAACAAATGCGAAAATCAGGAAACAGAGCCCAAAATCCTACAGCACAGCGAAGTGTCTGTCTTCCGACTCAGAGCTGTAGGTAACTAGCGGCATTCTGTCTGAATTCGGGTAATTTTGCAGAGGTCTGTGGTGCGTTGCCTTGTACTCTGGAATCACTGTAAAAAAAATCAATAAACACAATCAGCACTGCACGATGCCCTGCATATGGACACAACACATCTATTAATGCATCTGAAAAATAGTCACATTGACCAAAATAATCTATTCTAATCTAATAGTCTTACCCTCTTTCTTCTCGATCGACTCCGAGCTGAACTCTTCGCTTCCGCCGCTGGTTGTTCGTACCTGGAGATTCTGCGTACTGTCTCGTAATATGTCTTACACACAGCTGAAAAACAATTAAATGAGAGTGCTATGAATAAAAAAGTAAGTCACAATAAAAGTTTATTACACACAAACAAACAAAAAAATGCACAGTTAAGCTTGGTATACCTATATTAAGGCGAGACACTACAGGTGAATAGGGTAAAATTTTTAAATAATAGATATCACCACGAAACTTCCTCAGTTGATTACTTACACAAGTATAAAAAAAAATGTATCACAAGTTTTTTAAATATGTATGTTAATTTATGCAAATTAGGCGCTCTCTCATTAAATATGCGCAATTTTGCCTATACTTCCGGTAGACAGATCTGAACGTATGATAAAGCCAGGTGCAAAATTATTTTTTTAATTTGTTTACACACAAGATGAAAAAAGAATTACAGAGGGATTTCAAGATATCTGCTTTCATTACCTAGAAAATCTAAATAAACTGTCCATAGCCTTAAAATATCATTTTTTGCCATATTGTTTTAATTAAAATGTCACATAAATCAGGCCAAGAATGATTTATCAACAAATCCCTCTGTAAATATCTTCAGAAAACTGCTAAGTGTATATCTGGAAAGTTTGGTGTATATAGGTGCTACATAGGCTGAGATATGTCTACCGGAAAATTTGAAAAAACCCATTTTGAGAAAACGGCATTTAAAGATTTAAATAGTGAAATATAATAAATTTCTATTGAAAGAAAATGCTCAAAAACAGAATAAGTGCTCAGGCCCTTAGTGATAATAGTATGGAATATTTAAAACTCATGAAAATTGATTATTTAATAACATGGCAGGCATATAAGGCCTACAACTGCAGTACCTCAATTAATTAACTTTTGCGTATCATGCAAAACGTTGCCAACAAAACCCACGCTAGACAGTTGTATGGACACAGAACAAGACCAACAGTAGATGTCATAGCTTTCTAAAGTCTAATTGTGCAATCCAGCACCATATTTAGGTCCCTCTGACATATCTTGCTGGTGCCTTTTCACTTAGTGGTCTGTGCTGACAAGTTTTCATTTCTTTTCACTTAGTGGCAAAAACACAATTTCTTTTGGATAGGACCAGGGATTAGACTATCAGTCATATCAGCCAATTGGACAAGCAAAACCATAAATGACTATAAAGAATATTCAGAATGATAGCCTAAATGTGTTAATAATAATACTCCTATAATGTTATACTATTACAACAGATCCATAATTGT
>JACXGM010017762.1:0-19509 GCA_016801145.1 Umbra pygmaea | reverse complement strand
ACAGCTCACCAACACAATTAACACAGCTCACAAACACTGCTTAACCATACAGCTCACTGACACAGATCAGCAATACAACGCACTGAAGTGAGATAAGGAATAAGAACCAGAAACATGCTTAAGCGAGTGTTACCCGTTTGGTGTTAGTGAAGGGCGATGGGATCTTGGAGAAGTTGAACTTGCACCCAGAGTACACCTGTTGGACAGAGCTGTTTATTAGCTGTTCGGACTATATACTGATCAGTAAGAAAACCCAAGGAAGAAACAACAATGACACATACAGTACTAAGGAAACAGAGGAGGAAACTAGACAGGACACCTAAAAAGGAAATATATGGAAGAATCATAGGGAATAAACAGGGAAGAAACAGAAAGGAAACATTAGGACAAATCATGAACATTCTTCCAAGTATGACGCTGTAACATTTTATGTATACTCAGTGAATCTGCAAATGCTTTTCTAAAACGTGTTTGTGCAGGAATTGATTTCACAGAGAGCAGAAATAAGTATTGTTCTGGTGGTTGGCCTGTCCTTAGACGTTTCAAAAATACATTTACGCGGCCACGCACACATGCACACGCACACAGTGGCAGAGCTGACACCAGGACTGCTTCGTCTCACCCGCAGGGTGTAGTTGATGGTGTTCTGCTTCTCGTACTGTGACACTACCAGGGTGAAGGTGTGTGTTCCGGCACTGGTCAGCTTCATCTTGGTGAGGTAGTGAGGGCTGTTGATCCGGATACCGTCAATGTAGGGCGGAGGGTCAGCTGAGGAACACAGAACCACAGAGTTAGAAAGAAGACACGCATGCTTACACACACCAGGAGAAGCCCACATTTGAATAAACTCACCAGGGTAGTAAACTTTCTTCCCGTCTGTTTTATAAACCACCAAGGTGATGAACTCCCGGTTTTGTGCAAAGTCATCCTGAATATGCAGAGGAGAATATGAGTGTTTTTGGTTTACACAGGAGAGACATGGGGAGCAGGGGTTGACTAACTCTATTGGCCACTTGTTCTTCAGACAAGGAAGTCTGCTTTTTTACTTGTCCGATAACAGAAACGACTTGTCTGAAGCAGTGATTACATTCATGTCTGTAATTCCACAAAACATGCAAACAAATAACTCCCTCTGTGTCACATAGAAGCCAGGGAATTTATGGTAAAACTGTACATTTACATTTGTATTTAGGGAGGTTTTTTGTGACGGGCCTTGGTGCAAACTACAAAATATCCAACTCAATTACTCTTAAACGCACCAATTCCATTGTATGTGAAGTGCCATCACATTTACAACATGACCTAAAAATAAAGATTTTATCTACACACTCTGTCAGGTAGAAAAAAATCTACCAGTCACTCAGATTATTTAGTCAATATGTTTGGCAAAGGTTTCTCAAATAATTATGTATTCCGAGTTAGAAATAACATGGTATATTTCTGCATTTATATTTACTTTTGTGACCGAGACATGAGATGTTACACAAGTTTTACCTACCACTTTAAGGTTACCATGGGTCACTTTTTTGGGAAGAATATCTGTCACTTGAACTATCTTTAATCTGACTATTCTTTTCAATCAGTTCAAACTTTTAATAATATTCATGCATGTAAATAAAACAGTCAGAAATTGAGGAACATGTTATTAAGTCTCAATATAAAGCAATAATCTGGCCCAGTGCATTTAAATGTGATGTTTCTCTTGTTCTGACACTCATTCAATTTCGGGTCACCGTCGTCACATGCATTTGAATAAAAGATGCAATTGTTTTGTCCGGCTATTAAACATCAGAAATACTTTGAATATTACTATGTGTATGTAATAAATCACAACCTTTATATGTGCTTACTTTAAAATACTTTGAATATCACTATGTGTATGTAATAAATCACAACCTTTATATGTGCTTACTTTAAAATACTTTGAATATCACTATGTGTATGTAATAAATCACAACCTTTATATGTGCTTACTTTAAAATACTTTGAATATTACTATGTGCATGTAATAAATCACAACCTTTATATGTGCTTACTTTAAAATACTTTGAATATTACTATGTGTATGTAATAAATCACAACCTTTATATGTGCTTACTTTAAAATACTTTGAATATTACTATGTGTATGTAATAAATCACAACCTTTCTATGTGCTTACTTTAAAATACTTTGAATATCACTATGTGTATGTAATAAAACACAACCTTTATATGTGCTTACTTTAAAATACTTTTCTGATGAAGTATTAACAGCGAATGAGCACTAGCACTGTGTAGATTTGTACAGAGTTGTGTGTCAGTGTGCCCACCTGAAGAGTGCACAACGGTTAATGTTAGCTAGATATCTCAGACTCTTAATCTGAAAGAAATACCGTGTTGGACAACGCAAAGTAAAATCGAGAAGTCACACACACTGATTTCATAGCAAAAAAGACATAACAAGATTAATATGTTTAGCTCAATCTGAACAAATTAAGATTTTCTTTTTTAACTTGTCCCGGACAAGTGTTAATGTTGAGCCCTGGGGGGGTATTGTGGTGGTGCCAAGGCAGTCGGTACCTTGTCAGTGATGTGTCTAGTGAGCAGCACCCAGACAGCAGCGCCCCCTGCAGGACACGTGACCTCCAAACGGTACTGAGGGTTATTGGCCAGGCTGTAGGCGTCCTTCACTGGACCCTGCTTCCCATCCCAGCTACTGTGGACAGAAGCATCCCAACACAAACGCACTACATTCATACATGTGTATTCGTACATGCAGAAGAGTTCATTTTGGGTATAAAAACTTATAAAAGATAGTAGTCAGGTGCAGGGGTGTAGCACAAGATCCTGGGCCCTATGCGTAGGCAGTCCTGATGGGCCCCTATGTTCCTCAACCACAATATATTCCAGACTTTTCAAGGGCCCTCTCTCCCCTTGGGCCCTGGTAATCAGTATTGGTTTTACCCCCAGTCCGACACCCCTGGTCAGGTGTATTACTGGTTGCTGGATCGATTCCCGCTTGTGCCAAATGTCATTGTGTCCAAAGCACTTTACCCTAAGATGTTGCAGGGGAATGTCCCTGTACTCACTGTAATACACACTGAATGAGAGTGTCCACTAAATTACTTAAATGTTAAATGTAAAATGTATTGCAGCAGGTACCCTAGTAGTCAAGTGTTTGTATTATATAGACCCTGACAGCATTGGGTCAATCGTGAAAAAATTCTATGCCTAGTTCCTGTTTATTTGTTAACATCACTGATTATTTGATTGATTCACAATTGGGTGAAGGCAGTCCTTAAGCATGAAAATGAAAGACAAGGAGTTAAGCTTAGGTTTTGAATTTCCTTTTTGCATTGTTCAAGGTAGGCCAGATATAGCAATTAATATAGCATATGGACATAAAAGACTAGTGAAGCAAGTGACATGAGATATAATTCTGTGTTTTAGAGATTTTCTAATGGTTTGAGCATCTTAACAGTTACCAAAACGCTGCTAGATTCAATCCTTGAGCTGGCAAGGTTAAAATCTGTCATTCTGTGCTTGAGCAAAACAGTTTACCCTGATTGATCAATGTTTTTGTTGACTAACCTGTGGATACAGGAAGACTCTTTGAACAGGGCAGGGCTCCAGCTGAGGTAGATGACATCATAGTACTGGCACAGGTCCTCAAACGTGATCCAGAAGACACCGTTATCAAACTTCTGTGCAGTCTTTGGGTCAAAGTTAAGGTATTTCAGGAGTTCTGGGGTCCAGTTCTTGTCATCTCGTTCACTGAAGCGCCCTTTCCACCTCAAGTGGCTCCAAGGGTTCTTCAGTTGGAGGAACCTATTCCCCTGAGATCAAAGATTGAGTGAAGAGGCTGAGCATGCTTACAGAACACGATTACTGATGAGCAAAGCTAAAAAAGACAAATTAAACGGGACAGACCAATAATGGGCACAGCATACTATGCTAACAAGTTTAAGTAGTTATAGTTTAAATGTATATTTTCCATGTTTATTTTATAAACAGCGATGTAAGACAGAGGATGGTTTTTACTGAAAGACTTGTGGGCCCAATCCGAACCAATGATGCAGGAGTGGTCTGGACCAAGGGCAGCAGTGCAAAACACCTGACTACAAAGCTATGAATAGTTGTGCAAACCAGCTATTGGTGCTTATGCTAACAAACTACTGTAAAAAAATATGAGTGGTTATGCTAACAATCTATTGTAACATCTATAAGTGGTTATGCTAACAATCTATTCCAGTGTTGGGCATAGTTACTTTTAGGATTACTTTATAGTTACTTGATGTGTTCACAAGTTTTTGGAAGTCCCTAATTGAGACAAAATGATCAGGCAAATGGAGTTCATATCTTCCTGGTGACCATTTTTGATATTTTCTTTACTCTTTCTATTTGTTTTATAGGTCACTGTTAAGATATTAACTCCATTTACCTGATAATTTTGTCTTAATTAGGCACTTCCCAAAACTCTATTGTAGCATCTATGAGTGGTTATGCTAACAAGCTACTGTAACAACTATGATTAGTTATGCTAACAAGCTACTGTAACATCTATGAGTGGTTATGCTAACAATCTACTGTAACAAGTATAGGGCATTATGCTAACAAGCTACTATAACAACTATGTTTTCTACACTAACAAGATACTGTAACAACTATGAGAAGTTACGCCAACAAGCTACTGGAACAAATATAGGCAGCTATGCTAAACTAATGGTAACACTCACTTTGTACTCCCGGATATCCAGGACAGCATAGGCATGCGTTGGCACCAGGCCCCACCTCTCACCCTCCTCCTCTGTCATCACCCCTGTTGCTGTGGTGATGAGCACGTCGCCACGGTGAAACCTGTGATGAGGATGGAAAGGTATGTGAGTAGGTCAGCCACCTCGGCTAGACGCCAAACGTAGCAGAGTTAATTATGAAAAGGTGTGTGTGTGATGGTCACAAACCTCTGGTAGAGCATGCGAAAGGTGTCATCCTTTTTGAACGACTGATTGTCTGAGTGCATGGCAATACGTTCTGGGATCCAGCCAGTAAGTGCGTGCAGATCAATGTTCTACAGAAAAAAAGAGGGGAACAGAGAACAATAGCTCAGGGAAAATAACTCTTGTAAGCTCTGAATTTTACCAGGCAAGTTGAATGAGAACATATTCTAATTTGCAGTAACGGCCTGGGGATTAGTAGAATGAGCCAATTAAAAGCTTGGGATTATTAGGTGGGCCGCTCAGTCACCATCTCACCGAGTTGGACCCAGGGAAGTCGTAGCCTCCCATGACCTTCATGTATGCCTTCTCTATGAGGGAGACCCACAACTCGTTTCTGTTACTGGAGTAGGAACACAGCAGCTCCCCATTCTGACCACACGGAAGGAAGTCATCGATGATCACCTGCAGAGAACATGAGGTGGAACAAATCACAATGCTACACTGTCAGAGAAGCGTCCGATTTACAGTGAACGTTTGGTGTTATAAACATGAAGTTGACTGTAAGGGGATGTCCCACTGAAAAGGAGCCCCACACAGATCCTACAGTACATCCAGCAGTGTCTTACCTTCCTGGGTACTCCGTTGATGTGAAGCTTCACCATGTACTTCCCACAGGGGTTATATTCTGGCTCCCCCCGCCTGTTCTGGGGGTAGATGATGCTCGTGATGAGCTTCTTGTTGTAACGTCTCTCGTAGGCAGCGCTGATGGCTAACGACGCCACAAACGAGCAGTCAGACACCACCGTCTAACCACAGAGACACATGGATATTTTCAAAATGTATTCAAATGTCTCCTTGATGATCCCTAGAACATCCACAGTTTAGCTTTAGCCCTGAAATAGCTCACTTGAATCATGAACCAAGAGTCTGACTCTTTGAAGAGTTTGACAAGTTGAATCAGGTGTGCTAGCTCAGAAATAGTTCAAATACAATACATCGGCAGTTATAGTAAACCATCACCATATTCCATTTGGACATTTTGACCATTTACACCCCAAACATTATGTTATTGTATCAATTAAAAAGTGGAACATTTTGGTTTTGAATACTGACATGAAATATTAACAGCTCTACCTGTTTGATGCTGAAGCTGGATACAGATAAGATCATGGTGGGATTATTGCAGATCTCATCCGGTCGAACCCAGCGAGAGAAGATGGCTTTCTGCTTGGGAGACAGTGCAAGCATTCCTAGTTTGTCCCTGGAAACGTCCACGGAGAACAAGTGAAAAACATAAGGGATCACCTAATGTAAGTCAAGTAGCACTTCTAGTATCTGCGGTGGAAATTGATTCTCAGAAATGAATTATGTGGGTGGATGTATCTGACTTACGAGAACGGAACAGGGAAGGCAAATCTCTCCTTCAGATCTACACTCATGAAGGGGACGAAGGGTATGCCGTTGATCTTGGATGTACTCCTGTGAACACAGAGGAATCAGACCACGTGATGACAGCAGGTGAATGGCGGAAAGATCTGAACCTTCACATTTCTGCCTAACATTTATAACCGGAGGTCACAAACTTTTCACATTTTTTTGTGTGATTTACAGAAAGTGATTAGATACAATGAAAGCAGCCAGATATCTTACACGATTAGCAAGAATGCTTTGGCTGCACAAATTTAAAAACAAGTAACAGCACCTTAAAATCAATTCTATATTTGACTGGTAACAAGTGAAGAGAGGACAATATCGGGGAGATATGATCCCTCTTCCTGGTACCAATCAAAAATCTAGCAGCTGCTTATACACAAGCTGCAAGCGTGATAATGATGAGTGACAAATTCCAGAGTACAAAGAATTACAATAGTCAATTCTTTGATGATGTAAGTGCATGAATAACAAATCTACCGTACAGTCCTAATTTATGTTTTGCTATAGTCCTAAAATGAAAGAAGCTACCTTTGACAACAGAATTTATTTGTTTGTCAAATTTTAATGCTGAATGATAGAGTACACAAACATTTCTAGGATGGGGGTGCACATTTGTGGACAAGGGACCCACATTTTTTGATAATTCATCAATTGATCTGGGGAAGCTAAATACTATCACTTCAGGCTTACTCTTATTAAGTTGAAGAAAGGGTTTAGCCATCCAGCACTTAATTATTTTAAGGTAGTCAAAAAGTGACTTCAATGAGTTGGTATCACCTGGTTTTAGTGGTAAGTACAACTGTGTATCATCAGCATAACAGTGATATGGTATATTATTATTTACGGAGAATGGAGCCCAAAGGGAGAATATACAAAGAGAGTAAAATTGGACCCAGTATCGAAAGTATTCCGCATGTGATTGCTGCCGAAGCGGAAGAAATATTTCCAACATTAACAGAAATGGTTCTCTATTAAATAGGAGTGGATCCATTGTAGAGAAACACCCGGGATACCAACCTCTGTCCAGGGCGGTTGTGGAGCTGCCGACATGGCAGGGTTAGAGGGATAAATTGGGAAGACCAATTGGAAGGGGGAAAATAGGGAAAATAATAAAAATTATAAATATAATAATTACATAGTTTCTAGACTAATTTGTTGTGGTTTGTGTCATTATATATTGGTATAACTATAATAATACAGTGATAATTTATAATTATTTTATTCCTCAAATCATGCAAGGTCCTCTTCCTACATTAGTAAGAAAAATGTTTTAGAGGAAAAAAACACATTGACATTATGCTGCAAGAGAAATTAAGTTTAATATGAAACAACAGATGTCTGATTATTGACAGCCTAAAGCTCATGTGTTGACCAGCTGAGTCCAGGTAGATCTGATCCTGCTTACCTGAGCACCTCTATTTCCTCTGAGGTATAGCGCTGGCCCTGTGGGTCGCTGGACTGGACCACCCTGACTGGTTGCGGACGGTCTTGGAGGGAGAAATCAGGCCCCAAGGGGAAGAACTGTCTAACAGGGCCGGGCTTGGCCCCTGTGGGCCCTTGCCGGTCCTGGGGTGTCTGGACTGTGGGTCTTGATGACTGGGACTCCTTCAGCCCCTCCGCCCTATGGGGAAAAAGTGCTTTCTTGGTTGTTCATTAAACATTCATACAACTTAGACAACCTAGAGAGATATGAAACTACATATGGGGATGGTGTCAGATAGCTTAATGGCAAGAGCATTTAGATAGTAAACAAAAGGTTGCTGGTTTGAATCCTGGAGCCAAGAAAGTGAAAACTATATCGTTGGACCCTTGAGCTTATTATGTCTGTACATTGCTGTGGAGAAATGCATCTGATTAATTAATAAAATTTGTGAAAATAATTGGGGAGTGATCTCTCACCTATCAAGCGCTTGACGTGCCAGCTGCTTCAGTTTGGCCTGCAGTCCTTGATCTGTGGTGTCATTAGACTAGGACACAAGTGAGAGACAGAAAGACACCCTACTGTTAGTAAAGCCTCAATAAACAGGCTGTTAATAACTTCAGCTTCTCAAACAACACTGGTCTGTCGTGTCCTCCCTGCACCCTACCTGACACTGTCCCGACCATGTATCTAGGGAGCTCCCCATGATACCCAACACATGATCTATCCCACAGAGGCTGAATCAAGAATTCAAAACATGCAATAAAGGCATTGCTCAAAAGAACAGCACTGATTCAGAAAGCTGCCTCTGTTTTCCAGTAGCCAGCCTGGAAGAAATCTGGGTGTATCCTGATCAGCCCCTACCGTCTGGATGCAGAGTTCCACAGCCTGTGTGTAGAGTTCTATGGCCTCGTCCCCGTTGCCCTTCTCATCCTCCTCAAAAGCCTGGGTGACCAGGAAATGGGCCCTCTCCAGACCAACCTGCTGCTTGCTTTTTAGAGGGTCACTGCTTTGAGCTTGAACTGGGGACAAAGGTCAGAATAAATAATGTCACATCAAGACAAGAGGCTGCATACAAAGAAAACAAAATAAATTATATTTATCTGTAAATACGTTTTATCTGTGTACGAATGCTCATTAAACACAGTGATATTAAACAGACAAGGGGCCGACATACACTACGATAGGCCCAATGTCATGTTGAAGATTGAGCTACTGCACACACCCACACTCCAACTTGGTTTGGCCAGTTTCATGTGCACGAGCAAAACCCTCATGCCACAACAAGAAGCAGACAGATGCGGAGACAAAGTAAAAGATAAGCTGTTAAGAAAAACTTATTTGGATCCATTTAAAGACAATTATACTGCGATTATCCATTAGACAAGCTAGCGAAAGCCCTCTGTCTCAATTAAGAAGTGAAGAGATTTGTAATTAAAAAATTTTAAACAATTCCCCAAAATTCTGTCCGTGAGCAAATGAGTTCATTCTAATAATAAAAAAAGAGTACAATAAAAATACAAGAACAAATAAGGTAAATATAAATTTAGGTCAGGAGTCCCAATTGTCTTTATTCTGTTCTCACCAGCATTGTGCAGGGACTGAACTCGATCCAGGTACTCGTTGATTTTATCCTGGAGGCCATCCAGTTTAGATCCTGCCATGCCAGCGTAGATCAAAGCTTGAGCTGCCTCCTAAAATCACACATCACCAGCATTATTTCTTTATATTGTTGCTTTATTGATGCTAAAAAAGTACTGTTCCTTGCAAAAGTATTCACCCCCTTGGCATTTTTGTGTTTTGTTGCCTCACAACCTGGAATTAACATGGATTGTCTGAGGATTTGCATCATTTAAATTTACAGAACATGCCCACAACTTTGAAGATCTTTGTGTTTTTATTGTGAAGCAAACAAATAGGACACAATAAAAGAAAAGTCAATGTGCATAACTAATAACTATTCACCCCCTAAAGTCAATACTTTGTAGAGCCACCTTTTGCGGCTATCACAGCTCTATGTCGCTTTGGATGAGTCTCTATCAGCTTGCCACATCTTACCACTGGGATTTTTGCCCATTCCTCCTTGTAAAACTGCTCTAGCTCCTTCTAGTTGAATGTTTGCCCTTGTGAACAGCAGTCTTCAAGTCTGACCACATATTTTCTATTGGATTGAGGTCTGGGCTTTGACTGGGCCATTCCAACACATTCACATGTTTCCCCTTAAACCACTGAAGTTTTGCTTTAGCAGTGTGTTTGGGGTCATTGTCCTGCTGGAATGTGAACGTCCGTCCTAGCCTCAAATCACGCACAGAGTGGTACAAGTTCTGCTCAAGACTATCCCTGTATTTAGCACCATCAATCTTTCCCTCAACTCTGACCAGTTTCCCAGTCCCGGCTGCTGAGAAACATCCCCACAGCATGATGCTGCCACCACCATGTTTCACTGCGGGGATGGTGTTGTTTGGGTTATGTGATGTGTTGGGTTTGCGCCAGACATAGTATTTTCTTTTGTGGCTGTAAAGTTCTATTTTAGTCATATGGAGAGCACCTTCCTCCATACATTTCGTGAGTCTCCCACATGCCTTTTCGCATACTCGAAACTTGCCATTTTGTTTTTTGCTGAGAATTTTGGTCTTCATGGCAGTGTTTGGTTAGTGGTGCCTCTTGCTTAAATGTTGCAGCCTCTGGGGCCTTTCAAAAAGGTGTGTATATGCAATGGAGCCTGCTGGTTTTCTGGTCTACCTCTGGGGTTTTCAACTCTTACACTATGAGTGCCAGAGCCTGCTGGTTCTGTCCTACCTCAGGGTAGGGCTAGGCGATATGGCCAAAAAATAATATCTTGATATAAAATAGATATTTTTTCGATACGATATGCCTAACGATATATTGACATATATATGGGACCTGCTGTGACTTCACAGTGTATAGTCTGCTGTATAAACAAATAAAAACAATACATACTAAAAAAGTATTGATTGACCTGGTTATATTTCTGTTTAGAAGTTTCAGGTAAAACTGAACTACAAGCAATATGAAATACTCCTCATTTGTTGGATGTTTCTTTGTTTCAGAACAAAACCAGCTGTTATCACGATATGTCGATATAGGATATTCTTCTCGATATTCTTTTCATAAACTCGATAACGATACATTTGGAATTATCGCCCAGCCCTACCTCAGAGGTATTCCACTCTTACACTATGAGTGCCAGAGCCTGCAGGTTTTCTGTCCTACCTCAGAGGTATTCAACTCTTACACTATGAGTGCCAGAGCCTGCTGGTTTTCTGTTCTACCTCAGGGGTATTCAACTTTTACACAATGAGTGCCAGAGCCTGCAGGTTTTCTGTCCTACCTCAGGAGTCATTCAACTCTTACATTCAGAGTGCCAGAGCCTCTACCTTACCATTATGTGCACCTACCTGGTGTTCCAGGTCCCAATACATAACAGAGTAGAGGATTGAAAAAACAGAGTGGAACTCAGGAAGGTCTGAGTTGATCATGCCTGGTGTAAACTTTGGGATGCTACTAACCCCTATAAGTGCAACAGAACTCTAGTATTGTGGTTCTCAGACTTCTGATGCCAGTGCTGGAGACCCACAGCTGTCTCATAATTTAATTGTAGACCTAAAACAACTCATCTGAATCTAGCAGTCATGGGCTTTATCAAGTTGACTGATGTGTGCCAACTCTGGAATACATAACACGTGGATCGGCAAGGGGTGCCTAGGAGAGATTAGGGAACCACTGCTTTACAGTAGTTACTAAAGTCTAGTAGGCTTTACCACAAAGGTTGGTTATTTGGATGCAGCCTGTAGATGGAAATTAAAAAGGGCCAACTGCGTGGGAAATCCAGGTCCAATTCAGTCATTCTTACCTTGTAATAGAACACAGCATCGTTGTATTTTCCACTCTGGTCTGAGATGACAGCAGTTTTAGCAAATTTAACTGCATCGTGCTCCAGTGCCGTGCAATCCATTTTGTTCAATTGTTTTCTGAAACTCGTTCCTACAGCCTGGAAAATATGACTGGCTCTGATATTCGGGGCATCTGCTGTGTAAAGCGCCGGAAAACTGAACTTGACAGATCGTGAGACACCTACAGTACACTAACACAATGTACTAACTACCGTTACAGTAATACAAATAAAGGCTATTCGAATACATAATAATCGTCTTAATCAGTATTACATTTCGATATACAGCAAGATAATAAATTGAGCGAGGCTACAGTACTTTCTGCTCGACCGTAACAACAACATAACTAAGCATTTAGCTTCCGGTATGAACACGGATGACGACAGCTTTTAAGGTGCTTTCGTAACTGAGTGGAAACTGGTAATTTACATTCGAGACGTGGTACTTGTCTGAGCTTACGTGGACTACATGATGACGTTTCACGTTTACTACACAGTGTAGATTTTCTATTGGTCAACAAAATGTAATCTAATCTCATTGGTCATCAAATATCTTCAGAAATAGATCACTAATTTATTTGACTTGCATGAGCATAGCTGAGTGGGCATCTCACAAACAAGTGCCTTGACATAATTCCATATAAGATGTTTGCACAACCCTGTCTTATATGAACAATTAGAATGTGTGGTGTAGAAGATAGAAACCGGCCTAATAGCTACCTTTGTCAATCACTTTGTAATTTCTGCTTTTCAAAACCAGACTCTTCCACACAGAAAGTAAGGTAGGTCAACATGCTATTCGTTGACTACAGTTCAGCCTTCAACACCATAGTACCCTCCCTTCTCATCAAAAAGCTCATAACCTAGGCCTACATCCCACCATCTGTAAATGGATCCTGGACTTCCTGACTGGTCACCCCAGGTGGTGAAAATGGGCACCAACACCTCATTCATGAGGATTCTCAACACAGGGGCCCTACAGGGTTGTGTACTGAGCCCCATTCTGTACTCTCCGTATACAAGGCTTAGTAAACTCAGGTACTCAGAGTACACTGACGGGATGCATCACTGCCTGGAATAGCAACTCAAATGTGGCTGACCACATAGCTCTGCGGAAAGTTTGATGCTCCACCCTGGAAGGCACCTACAAATTCATGTCCAGAAACAAAGAAAAGAAGATCATTGCTGATGCTAGCCACCCTAGCCTGTTTCAGTCACTCAGATTTACCAAAACCCACCAGTTCAGAAGCATTCTGTCAAAACTACCAGAATGCATAACAGATTCTTCCCACAGTCCATCAGGTTGTTTTGGTCTGAACTAACTATATGGCTTTACAGGTCACCAAGTGACTGCACTAGCCCTACCATTACAGGCAGGAAACGTCCAGGCCATTCAGGGCCGTCATATTTCACTTTAATGGCCGGTCGGCATGTTACAGTCCTGGATGTATTAAAACAGGTGACAGTAGGCTGAAATATGGACTGGCTGTTGCATCCGCAGGAGCGCAAAACTGCGCTCTGGCCCGGCCGTCAAATTGAGAGAGAGAGTTCCTCTATATTTAGATGTGGAGAAACCCAGAGTGAATGACGGCGCGAGGAGCGACAGATACAGCGTGCGTGCCACCCCCCCACCAGCCTCTCCAGCCAATTTTTGTCCCAGAACATCCCTGATTACAGGGTATAAAGCTATTAGTTTAACCACTCAACATTGTTTCTAGGCATCATGGACTGTTACACATGATGCCATAAACTACTTATCCATGAGGGGTCATCTCCCCCTTGTCAATATGGTCCAGAATACAACTCACTGTGAACAATAATCCCATTGCTCAATTCCATCTCACAGCACCATACTGTTGTATACCTGCTCATGTACATATATATATATATATATATATATATATATATATATATATATAAATATATATATGAATATAGAGTCACTTGTGATAATTGCAAATTATCTTCATATTATCAATCTGTAACACTATTGATTGAGAACTCATCACCACAGTATGATTCTGTGTGTATTATTGTTTACATGTACAGACTTTATATGTTACTCTCCTTTTATCCTCTATACACTTATTGTTTAAATTTTATACCCTTTTTGCCCTTATTTATCATTTATCATATATCATTTATTTATACCTTTATAGTTTTACTATCATTACTATATTGCTGAGCCGTGCACAAGATTTTAACTGACCATGCAATTACATCATAGCACATTTTATACACAATGGCAATTCAAGGGGCTTTACATGAACAGGAAAACATAACATTTTTAAACACATTAAAGATAAAATTACTGAACGAACCATATAAAATATAGTGCAATCAGTTTGGACTTAGCACAGTGTTCATTCAGTAAATGTGTAGCTAAACAGATGTGTTTTGAGTCTGGATTTAAAGGGGACTACTGTTGGAGCACATCTGATCTGTTATGGGAGCTGGTTCCAGCTTCCAGTCTATCCTAAATGTGACTGGGAGGCAGTGTAGAGACTTGAGGACTGGCGTGATATGTTCATATTTTCTGGTTCTGCTTAGAATCCTGGCAGCAGCGTTCTGTATGAGCTGTAGCTGTCTTATGGTCTTTTTGGGAAGACCGGTGAGGAGGCCATTACAATAATCCACCCTGCTGGTGATGAAAGCATGAACAAGTTTCTCTAAGTCTTGTCTGGAAACAAAGCATCTAATTCTTGAGATATTTTTAAGATGATAATATGCTGATTTACTTATTGCTTTAAGTAAAACTATCCATTCATTCGTCAATATAACCAATTTCTGAAAATACACATTATTATTTTGTCTATAATATCATTTGTTGCTTGTTAGATATAGTGAAATGTCGATTTTGCTATTCTACTATTTTCTATATTTTTTATTATTAAGGTGATTTTTTCAAGCACTGGATCCAATATGCTAGTTCCTAAAGTTTACTAGTTCTAAAACATCGTTTTTGTATTTGATTATAGTTTTCAAAAAAGTTATACTGCAGGTTTAAGAGGGTAGGTTCCCTCAGAGACAAACTATGCACAGGGCCCAGAACCCTACAGCACATTTCATCATAAATGCAGCTTATACTCCAATCCAGTTGGTGGCAGTAATGCACTAATTTGTTTGGCTGACGTACGATTCCACTGTAATATTGAAAGACTAGCTACAGCAGATGGATAAAGAACCACAATATAAATCGACCTGATATCGTCGTAAAGCACATATTAATGGTAAGTTCCCTCGTATTGGCAAATTAGCTCGCTTTCCAGCAAACGTTTTTGACTGTGTCCCTAGGATCGCCTAATTTCATATTGTGGTTTCACTTCCGTTTTTTTAAAACGCTCATACCGTATTACCCTCTGCTTTGATGACTGTATTTAAATAACATGTCCTTTGTAGCTGTGTGTTAACTCTGAATTTGTACTAAGTTATTGATCATTGAAAGTCCACATAGTCAAACGAGACCTTGTGAAGGAGTGATCATTGCAGGTCCCAATTTCCCAATGAGGAAAAAAAAGTATATTTATGGCTTAGAGTTTAGGTTTCGGGTAAAAGTTATTATGACAGTTAGGTTCCATTTGATTGGCCTATGGTTCATGAATTGAGCTACCAAAATCTATTCAGTCCTTTGTGAAACATAGCCATAACCTCTGTTCTTTTTCAGTGTGGTAAAAGACTCCTGTTCAGGAATGAAACAAGAATTCCAGGACCTTATTCTGCAGACATGTGGTGCAACAGCTCTGCGAGTCGGTGCCAAAATCCAAACATTGTGGAGTGGCTACGGCCAAATCGTAAGGGTTCATTTAGACGGCTGTGAGTACTCTTCTGTCGTTGTCAAACATGTCATGTTCCCAACGCAGGCTGAGCATCCCGGAGGATGGAACACAGACCTGTCTCATATGCGCAAGGTGAGATCCTACCAGGTGGAGGCGCACTGGTACCAAAACTACTCCACCAATGATGGCTGTCGGATGCCAGCATGTCTGGCTGCTCATTCTTACGGGGACGAACACCTGATTATCCTGGAGGACCTGGATGTGGCAGGCTTTGACCAGAGGAGGAACAGCGTTAGGGATGCAGAGATGAGGGCCTGTCTCAGCTGGTTAGCCCACTTTCATGCCCTGTTCCTTGGTGTCGCACCAGAAGGGCTGTGGCCTGTAGGTACCTACTGGCATTTGGAGACACGCCCTGATGAGTTGGAGGCCATGGGTGACTCCCAGCTTAAAGCAGCTGCCGGAGAGATTGACAGGGTTCTCAATGATTGCAGTTTCAAGACCATTGTTCACGGAGATGCCAAACTGGCTAACTTTTGCTTCTCTGGGAAGGGGCAGGGTGTGGCAGCAGTGGACTTTCAGTATGTAGGTGGAGGATGTGGGATGAAAGATGTTATCTACATCCTGGAGGAGATTGAGGAGAAACAGCTTGAAAAGAGGGTTCCTGGTCTGCTGGATCACTACTTCACAGAGCTGAGAGCATCAGTAAGCAACCAGGTGGACGCTAATGCCCTGGAGAAAGAGTGGAGAGAGATGTTTGCTTTTGCCTGGACAGACTTCCATCGCTTTCTTCTGGGATGGATGCCAGGTCACCAGAAAATTAACAGATACACAAAGCAGATGACTAAGGAGGTTTTGAGAAAACTAAAACTCTGACTGTAGCTGTTTCTATTTAGCCTGATTAATCACCTGCTGAATGGATTGGCTTGGTTCTGTACTGTGAACTGATTTGCTATAATAATAATAATAATAATAATTTATTGTATTTATAAAGCACTTCTTTATAGTAGAATTATCTCAAAGTGCATAAAAATAAACTAATAATAGTAATATAATAATAAAACTGTGTGTATATACTGTATATGTGTATATATAGTAGAATAATCTCAAAGTGCATAGTAAATAAACTAATAATAATAATAATATATACATACATACATACATACCATACATACATACATACATACATACATACATACATACATACATACATACATACATACATACATACATACATACATGTATGTATGTGTGTATGTACAGTCGTATGCAAAGGTTTAGGCACCCCTGGCAATTTCCATGATTTTCATTTATAAATAATTGAGTGTTTGGATCAGCAAATTTCATTTTGATCTATCAAATAACTGAAGGAGACAATAATATTTCAGTGGTGAAATTAGGTTTATTGGATGAACCGAAAATGTGCAATATGTCTCAAAACAAAATTAGACAGGTGCATACATTTGGGCACCCCACTAGAAATATCACATCAATATTTATTTGTGTCTCCTTTAGCAGAAATAACAGCCTAGACGCTTCCTTTAGCCTGTAATGAGTGTCTGTATTCTGGATGAAGGAATTTTGGACCACTCCTCCTTGCAAAACAACTGAAGTTCAGTTAGGTTTGATGGTTCCCGAGCATGGACAGCCCGCTTCAAATCACCCCACAGATGGTCAATGATATTCAGGTCTGAAGACTGGGATGGCCATTCCGGAACATTGTACTTGTTCCTCTGCATAAATGCCAGAGGTGATTTTGAGCAGTGTTTTGGGTCGGTGTCTTGTTGAAATATCCAGCCTGGGCATAACTTCAACTTTGTGACTGATTCCTCTACATTATTTTCAAGTATCTGCTGATATTGAGTGGAATCCATGCGACCCTAAACTTTAACAAGATTCCCAGTACCGGCACTGACCACACAGCCCGTGTGGGTAGCAAGTGTTTGTCTTTGGACGCTGTGTTCTTATGCCGCCATGTATAACGCCCCTTGTTATGACCAAATATCTCTATCTTTGTTTCATCAGTCCACAGCACCTTCTTCCAAAATTAAGCTGGCTTGTCCAAATGTGCGTTTGCATACCTCAAGCAACTCTGTGACGTGTGTGCTGAAAAGGCTTCTTCCGCATCACTCTCCTGTACAGCTTCTCCTCTCAAAGTGCGCAGAATTGTTGAACGATGCACAGTGACAGCATCTGCAACAAGATGATGTTGGAGGTCTTTGGAGGTAGTCTGTGGGCTGTTTTCTCACCATCCTTCGCCTTTGCCTCGCTGATATTGTACTTGGCCTGCCACTTCTGGTCTTAACAAAAACTGTGCCTGTGGTCTTCCATTTCCTCACTATGTTCATCACATTGGACACTGACAGCTTAAATCATCTCTGCGATAGCTTTTTCTAGCCTTTCCCTAAACCATAATGTTGAACAATCTTTATTTTCAGGTCATTTGAGAGTTGTTTTGGGGCCCCCATGTTGTCACTCTTCAGAGGAGAGTCAAAGAAAACAACAACTTGCAATTGGCCATTTTAAATACCTTTTCTAATGAGTGGATGGACCTGTCTGTAAAGGTTTAATGAGCTCACCAAACCAATTGTGTTTTCCATTTAATCAGTGCTAGGTAGTTACAGGTATTCAAATCAACAAAATGACAAGGGTGCCCAAATTCATGCACCTGTCTAGTCTTGCAGTTATTTGGTAGATCAAAATGAAGTTGCTGATCCAAACTATTAATTATTTATAATTGAAAATTGTTGTGTGTGTGTGTGTGTGTGTGTTGTGAGATATACAGTATATACACAAAATGATACACAGGTTATCAGTTTGAAGAGTAGGCCAGCTATGAGTTTGAGTTGTTGGACGCAGCATAGACAATGGATTATAAAGTTACATCTTGTAAGAGAATTTGAAAATGTATGTATGGAGATAAGTTATCAAAATCAGATGCCTAGAATTCCCTTGTAGACTTAGTGCCATAGTGTGTCAATAACATGGATTTTTCTTAATCTTCACAGATGTGAAATGGGTACTGGATACTGTAGATATAATCAAAGAGTATTACTTGAGACAGAGTTTGGTGTAGCATTCTAAGCTACTCTGGACAAAATGTTCCCTCTGTCTATGAGGGTTTTAGCCCTGGGTATGATACTGAGGATGAATTTGAAGGCTAGTGTTGCTCAAGGCTAACCTCTAATAAATAAAGAAATATCAGAACAAATCCAAACAACAATCAGTGTGTTTATAAATATGATAAACAAGATTATAAATCATCAGTTTCCCCCTTTTTTCTTTTTATAAAGTTATAATAACTTCATGGTGTTAGTGTAAAAATTTATTTTATACAGAGTCAATTAAGACTATTAATAAATGAGCCAGTTTCAGTGGCAGCCATACATTCCCAACACCATATTTCACAGAACAGTTGATCTGGTGAGACATTTAAACTTCCCACTTGCCATCACACTTGTACATGTGAATCTATTTTCTATCTATCTGTTTGAGGATATTAATTTTGTGCCACTTGCTATGTAGCATCCTGCATGTTGACTATTGTGCACATGGTAGTGCAGACACATACTGTACACAGTGACACCTATTGTACCTCCTCAACAGTGTTCCTGATCTGTTGGACAGTTCATTAATTAATTTTTTGTGGGTCACCATTTTAAATTGGCTTGCAGGCTTTGTGATTGCTGATCCCCTGAATGTCTTCATTTATCTTTTCATTTTCTGAACTGTATTTTCTCTTTCAGTGACCAGATTACAAATGCTGTAAAAACTGTATTTCTGTATATTCCAATTCCAACTCCCAAACATTTTGTACAGTATGGAGAATGTTAATAAAAACAAAGAGAAGTCACTCTTTCCACCATCACATTAACATCCTCCAATCTAAAATAAAATCTAGGATTGGCTTCCTATTCAGAAACAAGGCCTCCTTCACCTATGCTGCCAAAAAGACCCTGGTAAAAATGACCATCCTTCCAATCCTTGATTTCGGAGATGTCATTTACAAAACTGCGTCTACCTCCCTACTTAAAAAGCTAGACGTAGTCTAT
>JACXGM010017761.1:0-19492 GCA_016801145.1 Umbra pygmaea | reverse complement strand
TCTCTCTCTCTCTCTCTCTCTCTCTCTCTCTCTCTCTCTCTCTCTCTCTCTCTCTCTCTCTCTCTCTCTCTCTCTCTCTCTCTCTCTCTCTCTCTCTCTCTCTCTCTCTCTCTCTCTCTCTCTCTCTCTCTCTCTCTCTCTCTCTCTCTCTCTCTCTCTCTCTCTCTCTCTCTCTCTCTCTCTGTCTCTCTCTCACTCTGTCTCTCTCTCACTCTGTCTCACTCTCACTGTCTCACTCTCTGTATCTCTCTTCCTCAGATCTGTGTGATCTTGTTGAGTCTGCTGCTGCTCTATGACGTCTTCTTCGTTTTCATCACTCCTCTGTTCATGCCGGTGAGTCGTGTTCCTCTACAGGCTTCAGCAGTACCTTGTTATTGTCTTTTCATTGTCTAAGAATGAGGTGGTGTTGTACATTTACAGAACGGTGAGAGCATCATGGTCCAGGTAGCACTGGGTCCCGACGCAGCCGGAGAACAGGTGACCATAACTGTTTGTCAGCTTTGAACGAAAGTGGCTTAGTTAACAATGAGTAGAACCAGGTGTTTTTCCTGACCACAAGACTGACCCCAGTCCAGGAAAAGCTCCTGGCCCTAGTAATATCATGTGGCTTTGCTGTGGTTAGATCTGCTGTGTAGAATTCTTCTCCTTGCGCCGGTTGCACCAGCTGGACTTATATAGGACGTAACTGTACATCTGACCTAAAATGCCCTGTGCATTGGACTTTATATTTATAACTGTTGCACCAGCTAGGCATAAGCTCTCAATTAGCTACACCTGGTCATAGATTCTATGCCTAGTAGCTAGCAGGCACAGCCAGGGCATATTTAAAATGTCTTGTTTTTCTGACTCTCTAATTAAATCAAGATTTAGCTGTAATTTCTTTGAAGAAAGATTTTTTTCAATTAAAGGTGCAGGGCACATTGCTTACATTAGCAGAGACTAATGGAAAGAAATCGTACTGTCTCTATTAATTACCAGCTAGATGCATTAACAGCTGATTGGGTGGGCAATTATCAGGCGTTTCAAGTTAGTAAGTAAGCATAAACACACGACAGACTGTGCGTTGCCAGGGAATAACCGCACACCGAGTGGCTTTCACTGCGGAGGTGTGCGGTTATTCCCTGGCAACGCACAGTCTGGAGTGTGTTAGTGCGCTTATAAAATGGTTGGCAACATTTTATTTGTGAAAATTAATGTTTTAATTAGTATTTTTAGCGAAAGAAAATGGTCATGAGGCGTGCGGTTATCGTGAAACATTAACGTACCCCCCACCACTCCTGTTACTGTTGCCATGTTAGTATGCCACAAATCAAGTAGTTCCTATAAAACTGATCATTTAGATAATTTATAACAAGGTCTGAACACGTATGTACAGTTTCATTTAATTTAAATGGCAATCGTTAGCCAGTTTGCTTAAGTGATGCATTTTTTATGTAATTCAAATGTTTACGTGATACAGACCTTACTGTCAACATTCAATCAGCCTGCTATAGCTACTTTACTGACGACATATGATTAACGCAGTCAATCCAACATCTGTGCAGTTTTGCATTGCAAGCGCGTTTCTTTAAATTTTGTTTCTGAACATTTATATAGGCTACATCCATCAAAAGCCACATTGTGCAATCTTGTCTGGAAACGAAACGTTATGAATACGGGCAGACTTCCATGTATATTATGCAGGTGCTGTCATTAACAGGCTATAATTAATAAAACTATTAATTTAGTATTCGTTACCGGTTATTAGCTAGTACAAATACTAAAGTATTTTGGTAACTGCTGTACTGCAGTTACGTTGTAGTCTTAAGTATTTGACCAACTGGTAGCCTATATGAGGTGTCAAGGATTATTACTGTCTGTGCGTAAAAGTGTTATACTACTCTACGACTTGAAGATGCAGTTTCCAAAATATCAACGTATTTATAAATGGTCATATCGAAAAATTCGATGCTTTCTAGATTTCTCTCTGCTGTCAATTTTAAATTTGGATCTGATGAGTTAAGAGAGAAAAACTGCGAGGGTAATCTGTTCCATTCCATAGAATATCATCTTTTCCAAAGAACGACATGATGATATGGATTTTTTTAAACATCATAAAAATCTCTTCCAGTGCCCCCTGAATAGATTGGCATAGTTTGGGCAAAATCAGCACCAATTCCCGTAATCATGAAAAAGCCTAAATGAATTAATTAAGCATGTGAATATAGGTAAATGCGATTTTAGTCGCGTTGCACTTGAATATATAGCTTTCGTCATCAGAAAAATGCAGTTAATTTAATTCGCACTGTTATTACAAATAATGTAATAGCACACATAAAAAGTAATTAAACACATGCAATCCCTCCAGCCCGGGATATTCAATGGATTGTCTGAACCCCGAATGTCTGGTGACCCGCCCGGTTATTAATATTAGGATGATTTCAACGACAGAGGGAGAGAGATCATTCAATTTGCTAACGACGTGTAGGAAAACAATAATAACAGGCAACTTGTAAGTCTTATTCAAACAACCGTTTTCATAGAGATTTCGCAATTTCGCCTGTAGAACGGGTAGGCTATCGTAATTCCTCTTTTTTATAATAAAGATGTCAACTGTAGGCTATTTCTTGACATTTTAAAATATGAAGAAAGGGGTCTAGGGTTTGATGGATAACGAACCCAACCCGTGATATGGGGAAAACTCAGTGTTTGTAATGTGACTGGTAGGTCAGACATTAGGCTAACGAGCCAGCCACCGGTGTATTGACCGGTATTGACATGACAGCCGCTAGCTATCGCTTCGTCACGAAAAAACATTTTATTATAAAAAAGATTAGGTTACTTAAAACCTGTGGCTGGTTAGCATGTCTACGTCGGTGAAAATCTTTTTGTGGTAAGTGAATGTTAAAATCGTTTTTATTTTTTAGATTTTTTAGTCTTACTTGGAAGTTGGTGTTGAAATTTGAAGCAAGAGGAATTGTCTGCCATGTTCAGCTCCTCAGGGGGGCGTAGTGATACTTTTTGATTACACTTCAGTGAAAAGGCAACATTCTACAGTGCGGATATCAGGGAATTGTCATAGGCTTGGAATGCAATTTTAGCCAATCAAATTGCAGATGTCCCCGGACCCGTTTTATAAAAGGGTATAACCTACTTTTCAGGGTAAATTAAGATACAGTTGGGAGAACAAGTGTTTCATACTTGTCTTTCAGCTTTAACTACATGGATTATCAATCAAATGCCTGGAAATAGCCAATGTGTTGTTCATTAAAAAAGAACTAACTTTACTGTATGCTACAAACAAGTCTTGATCAGTCACTTCCAGCTGTGCGATCCATCCCAATACATGAACCATTAGGTTTTCCATTACTACAGTATTCATCATGCTAAATTGTGAATATATTTTCGGTTATCTTTCTCAAGTTAGGACGATGCTAACTGTTTTGCCTAACTAAAGTTGATTAAAGCAGCAAATTCCATGTATTGTTCATGCCGACGTGTACAGCGCACGCATTCTTTGGCTTTGTAACTCAGAACAATTAGTAAACAGGATTTATTATTTACAATGCTCTTGCAGGCACATTGAATTTAGGGATCAATTTAAGTATACATTTTTTAAGCATACAATAAAATGCAAGTTTTTTATGGTAGGTTCTCTTTTCTTTTACACTATGGCTTATAGAACAAAACGGTTGACCGGGGGAAACGTTGGAACGTTTAAAACTGTCTTTGTCCATTATATCTAGTTGGATTAATTAAGGAAAGAATACTGCCTAGCAACTAAATGTATCACTAGGAATATTCTGATCTCATGGACAAGCATTGCTTACGCTGGACTTAGCTATGATTAGTATCACTTTTATTTGGCGCAACAGGTTTAAATTCTACTCGCAACATCGAACGTAGCTACGCCCGACCTAGGATTTAAGCTAAACTTTTTTACGTCCAACTAGTGCAACCGGCCCCTGGGGTCTGTATGGCTTAGTCTGACTCAGTCTACGTTCCAAATGCAGCATTACGTAGTGAACAGGGTACGATTTAGAATGCAAACTGATTGTGGGTCCGGGGGGGGGTTCTCTGTCTAGACGCCGGGTAGCGTGACTGTGCCAGCTGGACCGGAGACTCACCGTGAGAAGGTAAGGCCCCACTCTTCTTAATACTCAGTTCAACATTACTCTGAACTAAATCTGCTGTATAAATGGAATTGTATATTTATGAGGTAAAGAGGTTAGTAGAACTCCACGTAAACACTGGAGATGTCATGGAAACGCGTGGGGGAGCTGTGAAATTTCCTTTTGATTCACAGCAGAAGTAGACTACATTCAGGTTATTAATTGCATGTGTTTTTGACACTAACGTAAAAATATGATTGTGATGCTTGTCATCACCAATATGTTCCAAACCTACTGCTTTACAGCATTTAAAACACCTATTGATTTATCTTATTTGGAATCAGGAATCTGGAATCAGTGTTTTAACCAAAACACAGACAACAACTTTTGTTTAGTTTAAAACCACTACTGTTGGTCACTCACATGACAATCCGCAGAGCCGAGAGACTAGGCACTCCGACCAATTGACTGTCCCATGTATGTCATGTGACAAGTGTGTTAGTGTTATTGACAAAAAATAAAGCATCAGTACTTTAACATTAAATGAATGTAGTCATTGTGTTGTAGACTAATCAGTCTGTATTGCAGTTGTGTAGTGTAACATTGGCAGAAACACTGAATATTGTGTTCCGGAGCCATATTTTGTAGTCGGAAATGGTACAAATCTGATCACTACGGTTTTCAATAGTATAAAAGGGTATCAGTCGCTGCTATCATAATATGCATGTATTAGACAAAAGACATTTTGTGTGTGATTTGGTGATCAAATTATTGCTTTTTTGTGTGTATCACTAACAAATACTATGACTTTACAGTTGACATGTACTGTTACCTTAGACTCAATCACATTGAAAACTCCTACTGTTTGTCTATTATTCTAGGTTAGCTGTTATTCAGTTACTTATTCTGGATACATTTTCTTTGACAATTTAGTGAGAATTGGATGGCTGTATCCTAGTTACTGTTAACTGACATCTGTGTTCTCCCTCTGTAGCTCCCAGTAGTAATGCGTGTTCCACGGATCTCTCCGTGGTCTCAGAACCTGTGTGGCATGCAGTTCTCCATTCTGGGTTTTGGGGACATTATCATACCAGGTGAGATAAGCATGTCTTTATCCCAAATGTTACTCCTTTAATTTCCTATGTACTAAACTGACTACGTTTAAGGTAGTGGGTGTCTAGAGACTGGTCTACACCATAGACTGTATATAGTACTGGACTTAACATGTGTGACGTCACTCATTGATTTGTGAAGATCTGATTTGAGTCATCAACTTTGGCGTTATGGGCGCAGCCATCATGGTTGCGGAAGTGACTATTTTAGATGAGAAGCGGTATTTGATTGTGACGTTAGTTGAAGGTTGGCAACGCTGCTTACGCTCTATGTTACGTTACACACTTTGACTGGCACAGTCAATGTCAATCACATCATAGCAACTCCCTAACCCCCCTACCTTTATCACCGATTTTAAAGTCAATGAGACCATAATTCAAAAAAGGAACATCATTCCGTATTGCAGAAGACTTCAAACTAGCGATTGAGATCATAAACACATTATGAAATTGTTTACTGATGTGATAAATTAATTGAAAAGTGGCTGACTTTCTCATAGACATCTACAGACACCAACCTCTTTTGCAACCACACATGTCGCCCCCAGCTGGAATTCAGATAGAATGCAGGTTTAAGGCACTTCCTCATTTGCTTTATTTTGCCAAACCGGATGCTAGCCCTGTGATCTACGCACAGCAATCAACAGTTGTGCCTTGTCTGTGTAGTGTATGCTACCTCAGGGCTTCCGATATGAATATTTGCAGCTGGAATTTATATATGATGTTATTGTTACCAGACACACATTCTAAAGTAGTATTATTAACATAATATGAAATTATAATTATGAAACACTATTTGCTCTATGTAATTGATTTCAAATGTTAGTCATGTTATCAATGTGAGAAGTTTGTAAGGTATAGTAAAAACATTTTGTGTTTTAGTAGCCTATTGTACTATTGTTTTGCACGGGATGATTACATTCAACTATACTTCCACGATTTAATGTACATGTGCCTGATTTGAACAGAAGGAGTCACTGGAGAGCAATGTGGTAGGATAGATAATGTTACTTATCTAAACCAAATCCCGGGCAGTGCTATGCCAATTTTGCTCTGCCTTGTGCAGGAGGCCCAGGGAAAGTCAGAGAACCCATGGTCAGGCTCGAACCCATGACCATCGTGACTTAGAATGTCCTGCAATGCAGCGACTTAGCCCACTACACCACGTGGACCTCTCTTTGTAAAAATTGAAGCGTGAGCGCAAGGCCCATTAGAAGTCGGGCCCTCATGCCACCCTCTGTCTGTTTCTGACAGTTTGGCTGTTTGGCTGAAGAGATTTGGGTTATCTCCTCCTGTTCATCCTCCCTGTCCAGGTCTCTTCATGTAACAGCTCATCTTCTGGTATCTCCTCCATGCTCTTGAGACTGCACATATGGACATGACTACCTGTGCCTCTACCAGTAGTGACAAGGCCACTAGCAAAATGCAATTGTCTGTGGCCACCACCTAAAAAAATGATTCCCTTTTTGGGGGTTGTCTATCTGTGCAACCAGAATCTGCTCCAGTGCACCTGTTGTCACTTTTCATCTGCACCAAAACAGGTGACATTGTTTCACCATCACTTATGCTTTCTAACTGGCCAGATTGACATCCCTGAAGACTTGCTGTTATACTGTGATGATTGCGTGTTCCCTTAATTTTTTGGAGCATTGTAGTTTTAAGGAAAACTGGCCAATGTCCACATCTCATATGGGAACATTTAAAGGATGTGAACTAGGGATCAGAGGCGTCGTGCCCATTGAAAGTAGGTGCCCCCTTGGATTTCTGAGCCAAGTGGATTTTCCTTTTAATATCTGTATTTGTGGGAACATGTTTCCGTGTGTTGTGCACACTGTGCCCCCTAAAAAAATAGGTGCATGACGCCTCTGCTAGGGATTATAGCTAATCAATTTTATTCCATTGTTCGGTTATTCTGTATTGCCTACTTGCGTTAGCAGCGGCCCTTTACCTGCTAAAAGTACATTTTTAAACTACAATTAGATTAGCTTTCTGACAATTTGGCCAGCGGCTAAAAATTTAACTGTCTTTTCAATATCCTTCTGGCCAAAATCTGGATATTTATTAGAACCACCTTCTTCAACAACTTTATCTGTTCAGCGTTGTCGTTGCACGATGGCTTTAAAACCTTGATGTCTTCTTTTTGTTGATTGCTGCACCAGGTCTTCTGGTGGCTTACTGTAGCAGGTTTGACATGCGGATTAAGAGCCCCAAGAACATCTACTTTTTTGTCTGCTGCATAGGTAATTTACTGATCATGATACATTACTGATCATTATTATTATAGGTAATAACATGGATATTATCAATACATTACTGATCATTATAATTGGTAATAACATGGATATTATCAATACATTACTTATTATTATTATTATTATTATTAATATTGTTATTATTATTATTATTATTATAGGTAATAACATGGATATTATCAAAATATTACTGATCATTATTATAATAAGTAATAACATGGATATTATCAATACATTACTGATCATTATTATTATCAGTAATGTATTGATAATATCCATTACTGATCATTATTATTATTATTATTATTATTATAGGTAATAACATAGACATTATCAATACATTACAGATCATTATTATTATTATTATAAGTAATAACATAGATATTGTCAATATTTTACAGATCATTATTGTTATAGTTAACAACATGGATATTATCAATATATTGCAGATCATTATTATTATTATAGGTAGTAACATTGATATTATCAATACATTGCTGATCAATATTATTATAGTTAATAACATATGTTATCAATACATTACTGGTCATTATAATAGGTAATAACATGGATATTATCAAAACATTACTGATCAATATTATTATAGGTAATATCATTAATATTATCAATATATTACTGATAATTATTATTAGAGTTAATAACATATATGTTATAAATACATTACTGATCATTATAATTGGTAAAAACATGGATATTATCAATACATTACAGATCATTATTCTATAGATAATAACATGGATATTATCAATACATTACAGATCATTGTCATTATAATTATTAACATAGATATTATCAATACATTACTGATCATTATTATAGATAATAACATGGACATTATCAATATATTACTGATCATATTATAACAGGTAATAACATTGATATTATCAATACATTACTGATCATTATTATTATTATTATTATAGGTAATAACATAGATATTATTAATATATTACAGATCATTATTATTAAAGGTAATAACATGAGTTATCAATACATTACTGATCATTATAATTGGTAATAACATGGATATGATCAATACATTACTGATCATTATTCTTATTATTATTATAGGTAATAACATAGACATTATCAATACATTACAGATCATTATTATTATTATTATAAGTAATAACATAGATATTATCAATATTTTACAGATCGTTATTGTTATAGTTAACAACATGGATATTACCAATATATTGCAGATCATTATTATTATAGGTAATAACATGGATATTATCAATACATTACAGATCATTATTATTATTATAGGTAAAAACATAGATATTATCAATGTATTACAGATCATCATTATTATAGCTAATAACATGAGTATTATCAATACATTACTGATCATTATAATTGGTAATATCATGGATATTATCAATACATAAATGATCATTATTATTATAGTTAACAACATGGATATTATCAATACATTATTGATCATTATTATAGGTAGTAACATGGACATTATAAATACATTAATGATCATTATTATAATTATTATAGGTAATAACATGGATATTATCAATATATTACCTATCATAATAACTACCAGCATCATCGTCCTGTTGATCTTCTCTACACCTGTCTCTACCCCAGCCTACCTGTGTGGTATGGCTGTTACATTTACAGTGATGTTGGTGACTGAAATGGGGCAGCCGGCCTTGCTGTACCTGGTGCCATTCACTCTGCTGGCATCTGCTCTGCTGGCCTGGTGGAGAGGAGAGATGAGGCAGTTCTGGGAGGGGACCACATACGAGGTAAGTCCAGGACAACACTGGTGGACCCCTTGGTGATGAAATGCATTTATTGAATTAATGTAAGGCCAGTTTAATTTAAATTCTGTTAGCTCATAACAATAATACAAATATTGTAATGTAATGAAATAAATTGAATTAATAAAATTAATTTCCAGGTCAGGAATGTGTCATTTCTTTAAGTACTGCGTCAATGGTGATGATGTTTCTTCATCAGGTTTTGGACTCTACCAAGGAACCCTTAATTTCAGGTGTGCTTTACTCCCTGACCCATGACCCTTGACCCCCTGACTGACACCTGACCCGCTGTCTGACACCTGACCCGCTGACTGACACCTGACCCGCTGACTGACACCTGACCCGCTGACTGACACCTGACCCGCTGACTGACACCTGACCCGCTGACTGACACCTGACCCGCTGACTGACACCTGACCCGCTGACTGACACCTGACCCGCTGACTGACACCTGAGCCCTGACTGACACCTGAGCCCTGACTGACACCTGAGCCCTGACTGACACCTGAGCCCTGACTGACACCTGAGCCCTGACTGACACCTGAGCCCTGACTGACACCTAACATCTGATGTCTCCCAGTCATTGCATGAGTCAAAGTCTCGTCTCCCTGCAATCTCTGCTTACTCTTTCTTTTTTAACAGCATTTTCTGCATTCCTTTAGCAAATCAAAAACGTTAAACCTGCATTATGTCTATTTGTTCAAACTATAAAACTACACATTTTATTATACTACTAAACTACTATTATATTGGATCCACGGGTTGAAAACATCAACTTAAATAATACAAAATACACTGATCGGACTTAAAATTATGGCCACCTGCCTAATATTGTGTAGGTCCCCCTTTTGCCACCAAAACAGCCCTGACCCCTCGAGGCATATACTCCACTAGACCTCTGAAGGTGTGCTCTGGTATTTGACACCAAGACATTAGCAGAAGATCTTTTAAGTCCTGTAACCTGCGAGGTGGGGCCTCCATGGATCAGACTTATGGGTCCAGCACATACCACAGATGCTCGATTGGATTGTGATCTGGGGAATTTGGAGGCCAAGTCAACACCTTGAACTTGTTGTAGTGTCCACTGTATCCGGGTTTGCTTGACCCACCACCATTAACATGTCGGCCGGTAGCTCTCTGAGACACTTGTCCACCACTAAAGTTCCATCACAGCTACCGCTACTCGGTTCGGATCCAGCCAACATCCGACCAGCTGAATGAGCTGGTATAATTGTCTCCTTGGCGGCTTCTCGTTTTATATCCATGAGTGGAAGTGCTGTGCCCTGTCTTAGGGACTCAAATGATACCTAGACAGGATTTACGCCTTCAGCCTGCCATAGTCTGCCAACAACCCCGCCTCCTAAATGAAGTAGGTGGACGGGCCTTTCCCGTGAGCCTGGGAGCCATCTGACCCACCTATCCATCTGGACCCCATCCTTTGCGAGTAGCCGTCCTCTCGGAGGCTTGTAAATAGGCCTCTACATTCTCATCAGCGGTCAGTCTCGGTATCAGGGCACTAACATTAATCGAACCAGAATCCCCGCTGGCTCAGTTCGAAATGCCAGGTCCTGAAGTATGAGGTCCAGAGTATTCTGGGCAGTGGCACATTTTGCCTGCCTGCGTAAAAGTTAATTATCTATGTTGGTCCTCGCACCACCTATTGTGCCCGCATGTTCCAGCCATTGTAGACAGTAACTCATAATAAATGGGGAAGCTTTAACACAAGAATGTATGTGTGCTGTCAATGTCTACCATGGCCACTAGATATCAGTAAAGTCGTAGAAATGCCAGTGGTGCAACAGATTTTCAGAATAATATCACTTGTCATTTAACATCTTTATGAGTTTGTAATTTCCTCATTTCTTTCATGCAGCTTTTTTGTTTTATGTTCTTTTAAGTTTTGTCGTGTGTTTTTGTCAGGCTTTATGTAAATCAGTGATGTGCTGCTATGTTCAGAAGGGTATAACTTTCAGAATGTTTGATGAAAAGCATTGAGGACGTTGACAGTGTTTTATATGAACATTCTGTCCAGTTCCACCCTCCTGAAAGAGCTTGTGGGATGGCTGTGGACAGGCATTTAATATTGTTTCATCGTTGACTGTGGAATAGTCAGAGCCTCCACTCTTCTCTCCTCACCTGCATTGTCCTCTCTTCCTCTCCTCACATCAACTCTCCTAGGTAGAACACCTGACTATGCCAGCAGAGAAGGACATTGCTGACTGCAACTGATCATCTGTTTCAGTAACTGGCCAATCCAACTGACTGAGCACTGGATCCCCTTCAAGTCAAGCATCTAGCTCATCCTGGTGATGCCAGCATATTTATGTGTTGGGGAGGAGTCAGTGATTAGTGGTTTACGTTATGAAGATTTTGATTGGACGGTTTATTTGAGATGGTGACTAGGGCTTGAGAATGCAGTGTGCTTCTACTTAATTGGATGTTTAAAGGTTTAATGAATTAATACTACAATTATACCTGTGTTGTCTTGGTAACGATTGATTGAGAAAGCACTTTAATACTCATGTTGGCAGGTGTTTTGGGGTTTTCAACTGTAGGTTAATATAGATATTTTGCTAAATGCTGTTCTGGGTTTCTCTAACTGATGATTGAAAAGCATTAATGTTTAATGGATTTCATTGCCTTAAATTATTCCATTGATTTCAGCTTTGAGTATGTGTCATTTTTGTGTCAAATAATTATATTTATTAAACTGTCTGTATACTTACATAGATCTCAATGCTTTGGTTTGCATGTAGGGAGCCTCATTATGTTACCGTGAAAGTGTGGCGCTATTTTGAGCTTTGTTAGTGGTATAAAATAGCAATTTATTTTTGCTATAACTAGCGTTAGAAGGAAATTATCAGTTTGCACTAAAACTGGGCACATTCAATTAGCATGAAAACATATCCCAGACATATCCTAAACATATCATTTTGCGCCAGAGTTGTCCTTTAAGGTTAACGGAGTGTGTGTGAGGCCAGTCACAGCCACAGGGCTAGCATCTGATTTGGCAAAGTGAAGCAAATGCGTAAGTGCCTTAAACCTGCATTCTGCTGGGGCGACACGTGTAGTTGCAAAATAGGTCGGTGTCTGTAGAGGTCTATGAGAAAGTCAGACACTTTTCAATTGATTTATTACCTCAGTAAACATTTTCATAATGAGTTTAGGTCTCTATCGCTAGTTTGAAGTCTTCTGCAATACAGAATGATGTTCATTTTTTGAATTATGGTCTTTTTGATTTTTAAATTGGCCATAAAGTGGGGTGTTTTAGTGAGTGGGTATGATGTGATTGACATTGGCTGTGCCAGTGAAAGTGTGTAAAGTAACAGAGCATAAGCAGCGTTGCCAACTCCCAGCTAACATCACAATCAGATACCACTTCTTGTTTAAAATCGTCACTTCCGCAACCATGATGGCTGCGCCCGTAAAGGCAAACTTGACGACTCTAATCAGATCTTCATAAACTAATGGGTGACGTCACATGTTATGTCCAGTACTATATACGGTCTATGGTCCCGGCCCACACAATTCAATTTCTCTTATCTAAACCGTTACCCTAAGACATTTATATACAGCCCCCTCGACACCACCCCATTCCTCTTCCCAAGCCCCAACACACTCATTCATGATCAAATCAAATTAAATTTAATCAACTTACAGACATGAAGTAAGTCCTGGTTATTGCTCGTCATCACTCACTGGGCAAGTAGGATGTTAAAGCTTTGGATAAGTAGTATAGCTGCTAGGTCTGCTCATAGACAGTAAATAAAATGGACACAGCGATGCCATAGACCTAGACAGTGTCCAGAGCAGTGAAGTCAATTAGAAGCACTTTTCTGTTTGTATATTATTTGTATATAGGATGTCTATAAGCAGTTGTGTAGGGATCAACATTATCAAAGCACTTACAGGATTTTCATTCATGTATTTAGTCCTAAGGGGCTGACACACCAAGCGGACAGTTGGCCGACTGGACTATTGTGCCAACGGTGACCTACTGTTGCTCAAGCCTGTATGGTGTCTCCCTCACCTTCGCCATGCGCTGGGCTCCGTTGGCCTTTTTTTGAGGTGCTCAACCCCAATTCAAGATGTTGAAGTACATACCTGCTGGTATGGAGATTTCCTCTCACGCATGCGCACAACAATCTGGCTAGTTGCACCGACGGGTTGGCCGTTGGCTTGGTGTGTCACCCCCTTTAACTGTCTGTGTAAGGTTTCGGTTTGCCGCGTTCAGCTTTGTGTGCACGGGTGCAGCACCACAACAATCTGTGAAGCTGGATAGGATCTCACTCGGATTGGTTGCCCTGACCGCTGCCTCGCCTTAATAAATAAATTACTACTGTAAATTATAAAGCGTCTCTAAAAACCTGTAATTTTTTAAATAATTTTTTTAATAATACATTTGTCTGAGAGCCCACAAAATAAAAATTAAATGTTCTTATGGGGGGTCTGTAATGGACCCACCCAGCCCCCCTCATTTCAATCCCTGGTTATAGACATATATGCCATGGCTGTATATTAGATGTACATGCATTTGCATTAATTTCTGATACACATAAAATAATTGTGTTAATACACCAGCAGTGAGGGCAGCCATTCACTAAAGCAATGACAAGTCCAAATTCTCAGCTCCTAAAGACATGTTGCTATAAACTGTTGGCAGGGCTGCAACAATATCTGTTCTGCCCTTTAGACTACTCCTTCAAATAATATATATATATGTATTTTTTTCATATTTATATTTCCAGGTAGGCTGATTTGAGACCCTATTCGGTCTAATTTATTGTGTTGGTGGGCTGGTCAAAGATGGGGAGGTTGTTGGATGCTGTGTGTTTCTTTGGGGGTGGCTTAGAGCAAGAGTGAGGGCAGTGTTAGTTGTGTTTTGAGGTTTAAAGCAGTTTTGCATGTGTTGATGAATAATGATGAGGTACAAATCAGGCAGTGCAGATGAATACTGTTCTTTTACTGGCAAAATAGGAGGCAATATTTCCCACACAAATAACACAACACATCAAGAAGGGCAATACAGCACAACAAACACATGAACAACCCAGGGATATATGGGGGGGTTGATGAGGTGTTGAGGATGAGGTGTGCAGAGGGGTGTTGGATAGTGCAAAGGGGTGTTGGATAGTGCAGCCCCGGGTTGCTGGGGAAGTGCATTTGGGAGGGAAAGAGAAGGGAAAAACATTAAATTTACTCAAATGACTTCATCATTACCCTGTTTTTAAGAAACTCTATATATGTTAGAATAATCTGAGCTGTGTTCAGTTGCTTACTTTTTTTTTAACACAAGCCCGGCTTCCGACTATATAGTTCCGCGATGGGGATCAGATATTAAACTGATAAGAAAAGATGATTCAAAGCTTTTATTATCCAATACAGCCATACACATGGGACCAATGCCCAACATGTTACACACAATAATTCGCGACTTACCCAAGACCATGGTGCATGTTCGTTTTCCTCTCTAAAAACCTTGAACTAGCCAAGAAAAGGTGTGCAATGTTGTGAAAAATAACATGTTCATCTTGTTAGCTGAATGGCTGCACTGCTATATCCACTGTTTTTTTGCACTGTTGTTGTTTTTGCACAGTACCTTTTGAAAAGATGTCTGGAATGTGTCTGGGGACACTAGTCGTTGCACTATGAGCATTAATTGCACTTTATTATTTTGTTTTATGCTATATTGCACGTTTTTAATGTCTTGTTATGATCGTTTTGAAGTATTTTAATAAAGAAGTTCATGTTTCAAGATCGAGTACATGGAATCTTAGAAAATCGGCATCGAGAATCATGTTATTTTACTGGTATTGGCACCGACTACTGAATTTTTGGTATCGTGACACCCCTAGTTGCAACTGTACTGTAGAGTATTCAAACCCCTGACCATTATCCTAATTTTGCTGACTTAAAATTAGTACATTGAAATGTCATACTATTTGATATATTGAAAACCAAAGAGCATTTTACAGAAGATAAAAGTAATTAAAGTAATAAAAATGCAAATTTTAAGAAAATGCAAAAATTCTATTCGAGTGTTTGGATATCTCAGTGACAGAATCAACAATCAGGAAGTTGAAGCTATGTTACACTACTCAGGCACTGCCAAGAAATAGGGTTGACCCTCAAAAATCAGTGCACAACCGATAAGACTTGTGAAAGAAGACACACAGAGGCCAACAATCACTTTAAAGTAGCTAATGAATGTAGTGGTTGGGAGTGAAGTAATGATGCATAAGTCAACCATACCAACAGATGTGCATAACACTGGCATTTAGAGGGGTGTTGCAAAAAAAAAAATTCTTGCAGGGGTGTTGCAAGAAAATTTCAAATAAAATATTGCAAAGTGCCATGTTTGTAAACTTAACTTTGCCCATCCCTCCAGACCAACAAAATGTCTTCACAACCATTTTGCTGGTGGCAGCATCATGCCACTCCATGCAAGGGCAGAGAGGTGAGTTTGATTTTGGAGCATGACACATTCAATGTATTTTTGCAAAGCGGCCCTTTTACTGGCTGGGACCACCTTACCTGTTTCCACAATTTGCTAAAAGTAGTATAGGTTAAGAATTTTTCAAAATGGATGATATGTAAGGAATTAGAAAAAACATTATATTTTTGGGATTTGGTAAAATGTATGATACGATTCGAATTTGTGTTGAATCGGAATTGTGGAGAAAAATAATGTACATTGTGTGCCTTTAAGATATCTTTTCAATGTCATTTCAACTTAAAATACATATGTCTTTTTTAAATAATATTTTCATAGCCCACAGAAAACTCGACAAATGATTGTTTTAGTACAAACTGTATTGGAATTCCAATTCCGTTGGAATTTTGTCTTTTTTTGAGAAATTAAGGGGAACATTCATATGAAAACGTTAATTAATATTTAAGGATTTGACGCCTTGGTGTCGAACTCCTCCCCTGTCATGTGACTTGCTGCGGGCTCCGGCTGACTCAGCTGGCTTCGTCACGCAGCTGCGTCAGTTCGGAGTCGCACAATTATGAAAAAGCAACCTTCCGCTGGAGCTGCAGCTAGGGCAGATCTTTCCAGCGACTACTGGGCTTTCCTTCCAAGGGTAACAGAGAGGAACACCGCCGATAGATGGATAAAAGCCTCGGAGCAGCTCTTCCTGAAGTTCAACGGTGAAGAGAATGGTACGATATTTAACCAACCTGGTCATATAAATCAGATATCATTTCCAGGTAGAGAGTTTTGCGAGGTCGCTTCTAGAACAGGGATGTAAACTCATTTCACTGAGGGCCGAGTTATCTGGTTATTTTTGTTGATTTCTTTATGTTCAGGTTATGAAAACCAGGCTAGGCGACTTCATTTAGCTTTATTTATTTTAAGATCAGGTTTGAGTTGCAGAGTTTGACACTTGCTGTATTCCAGATCGTCAGTGCTGTTCTTCGGGCTGAACGAACCAGAGGGTGACATGACACGAGTGGTTGCTGTTCTTTAAGGACTGTCTGCATGCTTGTCTGTCCAAAATCACTATGGGCAGTTTGTTCTTTGTGTTTGTATTTGGTTTTGTGACATCGTGAGAAGGTGACACTGGTAGTAAATGGCAATCGTCGACTGGACGTTAGTTTGTCGTTATGATTCTTCCTCGTTAGCTCCAGCTACAGTCTCTCTGTCCGCCAAAGGGACAGAGTAGTAGCGCTACCCGCTGTGACTGTCTGCATAGCTGTGCCAACGTGCATGCCTTCGTGCCATGACTCGCCTAAGAAAATGGAAGGGCTGCTGAACCACATTGAAAGTCGGACTGTTGGTACCCAAAAGTCTGACATTATGTCATCAATCACACAGTCACAGCTTAGGTTAGTTTTCATTTTGCGGAAGTTGTCTTGGTGGCATCTAAACAAGAACCTTAGCTCGCAACCTACCTAGATAACGAGCTTGTTTCGTGATCGGATAGCCTTGGGGGGCTTCACACGTACAGACAAGTCCCTTCTCGTTCTCGTGGTGACTCGTGAGGTGGGGGCCCCGTTGTCTTTGGATTGTTCAGTCATGTCGTAAGTCTTGCTAACCACCGCTGTGCTATCGGTATGATGTGTATTTGGAATGTTCTGGCCGTAGCACGGATCAGTAGACCGTTTTAATCCCCTGAAAAGGGCACCCAAGGTTTCTTAAAGGTATCTGACTTGAACTGAGGCGCTTGGCCACACAGACCGACAACTTGGAGTCAGTGATTGTGCGCGGTGGTCTGGTTGAAGTCATCTTGCCTTTTAGAAATCCAAATGTCTTTATTTTCATTTACTTGTCTATTTTGTTACCTTTACAAACCGAGTTGAATTGGGTTCGGTAAGAAGGAATTAACTGAGTTTGTAGTACAGTGGGTTTTATGTTTAGTGGAGCTATTTATTTATACACACACACACACATGGAAATAATTGTTTTAGTGTATTTCAAAATACTTTAATTATGAGGCTAATTATTATTTTTTTCACAATGACACATTTCAATATAATATTATATATACGTTTCATAATATCATGGTATTTTAAAAATGTTCAAAGTCTTTTTTAAGCGTTTTTCAGACATTAAATGTCTTATTTCACAATTTCATGAACTAGTTTATAATTTCATGTCCTATTTTGTAGTTTTATGGTGTATTTCATATGGTCATTGTGTAATGCATAATTTAAAGATGGTTTTCATAATCACAAGGGAAATCTCAATCAATGCGAGTGGATGGTCGTTAGCTGCTGATTAGCTAATCCTTTACAGTTGTTGGTAATGGGTGGAATGTGAAGCTATATAGCTCAAGCTAGTGAATAGTGAGAGCAGCATAGCACCTTGTATCCCACTGCTGGTTTGTTTTGAAGTTAAACAAGTTGGGCTTGGTTAGTCCCTGGATGGAGGACCAAATACTGCTGGAAGTGGTGTTGGAGGGCCATTAGGGGGCACTCCTCCCTCTGGTCTAAAGACCATCCCCAATGCCCCAGGGCAGTGATGGGGACATTTACACTGTGTAGGGTGCCGGCTTTCGGATAGGATGTTAAACAACCCTGACTCTCTGTGGTCACTAAAGGTCTCACTTATTGTAAGAGTAGGGGTGGTAAACCCAGTGTCTAGGACAAATCGCCAACCTGGCCCTCTTTCCATCATGGCAAGCTAATAATTTTTAGCTTTTAATTGGCTAATTCATCCTCTCCTCCCCCCTGCTACTCCCCAGGCTGTTGCTGTAAATGAGAAGCTGTTCTCAGTCAATTATTTCCTTGTAATATAATGGTAAATAAAAGAAAGGAAGTCTCGCTGATGATGAGAAAACAAATGAATAAATAAATGATACAGTCTATCTGGAAACGTCAGCCAGGAGCTAGTTTAAAAAGTCTGTTGGATAAAGTTACAATAAAAACAATATACAACTTTGAATGTGGATATGCAGATTAGTCAACGTAATACCTATGTGACACAACGACATAATATCATGTATGACCCTAATGGTCAGGTGTATCTGTATGTTGCTGGCTTTAGTTAACATGGCCAGCATTTTCTTCACTGTCAATCATTCTTCACAATAGCATCGCAGACTACAATAGAACATGCACATATCAGTGTTTCCTCTAGGATTTTTTTCAGCAGCGGGGGCAGGACCACCCCCCTCGAAGGAATAGTCGCACTTCAAAAAGCTAACAAACTTTTTACAATCACTTTCAGACATTACACTGACCCACAATTGGTTTGCTTGGTTGTTGTCCCTCCACTCTCTCCTGTCTCCCTCCACTCTCTCCTGTCTCCCGCCACTCTCTCCTGTCTCCCGCCACTCTCTCCTGTCTCCCGCCACTCTCTCCTGTCTCCCGCCACTCTCTCCTGTCTCCAATATTGCCCAGCCCTAAGACACATGTACAGAGGTAAATTTTGTGGATTCCAAACTAGGTGCGGCTGAGTTCACACGTTTTGTGAAGTTCCTGATTAAGAACAAAATGACCAATAGCGAGAATTCATTAGTAACCAGTGATCAATGATATGAATAGAAAGAATATGAAATTATTAATAAACTAGTTAGTTATTAACTACCATTACCTGGTTACTTAGGTTTTATTTAGGAACTTCAAAAAATGGGTAAACCCAGATGCAATTAGTTGGTAAAGCACAACATTTACTGCAGTATATGTGTCCTAGGATTGGGTAATATGAACAAAATATATTATCAGTCAGGATAATTTGACATCTCTTTTTTCTTTGTGATTTGTTTAAAGATTTTCTTCCCTTCCAATTA
>JACXGM010017760.1:0-19544 GCA_016801145.1 Umbra pygmaea | reverse complement strand
AACTCCACGATGCCTGGCTCTTGAGTCGGTAGAAAGAAATGTTCCAAATACATGGCCCCACTACACTTGCGCTAACAGAACGAGAACGTGGAGATTAACTGCTCAATGAGAGTGGGGTGTTACCGTTGCTTTGCGGTAGGCAAAAAATGCGCAATGTAATAGGTACTGATCACAAGTACTGATACAGTACTGTATCTGGTTGTTGCTAACTAAAATGTTGCACAGAGAAAGCGTTTATGGCTTCTTTCGACAAAATACAATGGAACATAAATAGCACGACTGCCGCAATTGTTTAAGACCTTAGAAAATGAGATTTAAGACTTAAAGATAAATTCTGGAAAACGAAATTAAGGCTATTTAAGACTTTAGGGATCTGCGGACACTAATCACATGCAATATTTTATATCCCTGAAATTATTTCTGTGGTAAAAATAAAAATATGTGTAATAAGTTTCCTATGAATTAATACAATACACTATCCCTTAAATGTCACCCTTAATATTTTGAACATGTTCATTCGTCTTGGCTCAAATCTACTATCATCCGGATACTTTGCGTTAATTACAAGTGAGATAATTCAATATTTCATCTTGCCCAAGTTAGTTTTGGTATTGAAGTCAAAGTTAATGCATTCGCTGTATAACAGTGGCTGGTTATCACGAAGATGACAGATTTGACGTGTTTCCCCCTTGGCTGAAAAATCTCCCGAGCGCTGTCACTGCCTTCCGCCTTGACTTCTAATGCAAAACACAAAGTTTCATGCGCGCACCTGCGTCAGACTGATTCTGGCTGGACAGGATTTACCGCGAGTTTTCAAAATCACGGTAATCAAAGACGGTTTTAATGAAAATTAAATTTTAAACGGTAATACTAACCGTACGGACATTTTATTGTGGTTTACCGTGAAACCGGTAATCGTCCCATCCCTAGGTGCATCCAATCATATTTAAGGTGGTTAATTGCAAGTTGTTGTTCTCTTTGACTCTCTTCTGAAGAGTGGCAACATGGGGGCCTCAAAACAACTCTCAAATGACCTGAAAACAAAGATTGTTCAACATTATGGTTTAGGGGAAGGCTACAAAAAGCTATCGCAGATATTTAAGCTGTCAGTGTCCACTGTGAGGAACATAGTGAAGAAATGGAAGACCACAGGCACAGTTCTTGTTAAGGACAGAAGTGGCAGGCCAATTAATATATTGGAGAGGAAAAGGCAACAAATGGTGAGAACGGTCAAAAAAAGCCCACAGAATGGGGGGAGAGAGAGGTCACCCATAAAAGGCATAACACAGATACCACCAGTCCCTTTCTGACAGCAAAAATATACGGATGTAACAGGTATGCAAACGCACATTTGGACAAGCCAGCTTGATTTTACAAGAAGGTGCTGTGGACTGATGAAACACAGATGCAGTTATTTGGTCACAACAAGGGGTGATTTGCATGGCGGCAAAATAACACAGCATTCCAAGACAAACACTTGCTACCCACAGTTAAATTTTGTGGAGGTTCCATCATGCTGTGGGGATGTGTGGCAAGTGCTGGTACTGGGAATCTTGTTAAAGTTGAGGGTCACATGGATTCCACTCAATATCAGCAGATACTTGAGAATAATGTAGAGGAATCAGTCACAAAGTTGAAATATCCAGCCCCGGCGTAACTTCAACAAGACAACGACCCAAAACACTGCTCAAAATCTAATCTGGCATTTATGCAAAGGAACAAGTACAATGTTCTTGAATGGCCATCCCAGTCCCCAGACCTGAATATCATTTAAAATATGTGGCGTGATTTGAAGCGGACTGTCCATGCTCAGCAACTATGCAACCTAACTGAACTGGAGATGTTTTGCAAGGAGGAATGGTCCAAAATTCCTTCATCCAGAATCCAGACACTCATTACAGGCTATAGTAAGTGTCTAGAGGCTGTTATTTCTCCTAAAGGAGGCTCAAATATTATTGATGTGATATTTCTTTTGGGGTGACCATATTGAATGGGGCGCAGATGGCTCAGTGGGTAGGGAGTCAGACTTGTAGTCAGAAGGTTGCCAGTTCGATTCCCGACTGAGCCAGATGTCGTTATGTCCTTGGGCAAAACACTTTACCCTAATTGCTCCCAGGTCGTTGCTGTAAATAAGAAACTGTTCTTAGTCAACTTACCTGGTAAAATAAAGGTAAAATAAAAGAATATCATTGCCTGCTAATTTATTTTGAGGGTAAACATAAATTCTGCTACAAAAAGCCATTAGTTCCATACCCACCCTGATGTGTTTCTCCTCAGGTCTGATATTGTCATCCCTTAGTACAGGGGTCTCAAACCAGTTCCACAGAGGGCCTAGTGTATGCTGGTTTTTGGTCTTTCCTTTCAATTAGAGCCCAATTAAGACCTAGACTGCCAGGTGATGGAAGATCCTAACCAATTAGTGATCTAACCAATCAGTCATCTACAACGTAAAAGCGAAGACCTGCATACACTAGGCCCTATGTGGAACCGGTTTGAGACTACAGCATGTCTGAGCTTAGCGCCACATTGTGTCGACTTAAAACGTTTGCACTAATCTGACGTGCAAATTAAACTGACACTTCTCTTTCAGGTCAAAGAGTTTCTCAGTAACTTGTAAACATCAGCTGATAGCCATCACTGCTTGCCCCGGAGCGGAACAAGAACGAAGAGACACCAAGCTTTTAAAATGCTCTAAAAAAAAAAGAAGAAAAAATAAGCAGCTTGATTACTATAATGATTTTGTATAGCTTGGATTTACATATGTACTGACATGTTCTTTTGTTGTCTATGCCTCATTTTATAAATATTATCTGTGCCCCGCTATATTAGTTTGTCGTTGCCATGTACGCTGCCGTCATTATGTGTTGTTTCATTTAATTGTTTGTGTTAAACTGCTGTCTCCCTACGCTGGGTTTTAATGTCTACTCTTATTATTGTACTGTGGTCTTGTGTCTCTTATCTAACATTCTCTACAACCTCCTGCCAAGCCATTATTGTAAATAGGATATTGTTTGCCTGGCAACTTTTAATATTTTTCATTTAATAATTACCAGGCAAAGGGTTGAAATTCAATCAGTTTTTTCGTGAACTCCTGAAATAAAAAGACTGCCAGTATAAAGACTCTAAAAAAGTTATCATTCCTGAGTATGCACACTCTCATTAGGCCCTGTAAATACTAATTTAAATGTTGAACATAGCATCTGCCCAGAAGATGGCGCTATACTGCCTGGTATGTAAAGTCCGAGCTCCACGTGCTGCTCTAGGTACATTACAATGCTTCAGCAGACACTCCTATCTATAGCCACCTACATGTACAACATTGAGACTTTTAATTGGTCTTCCGTGGTAATTGAACACACAACCCCTGGAAATGCAAGAACCACGCTCTACAAACTGAGCTACACAGGACGTACAAGGGGAGCTTGTTTGTTGTTGGTAACATATTGATGGATAGTGAAATCAGAATTATTCAACTGGCTGGAATTTCTAATATCATGGGCTGATGCCACCTGATGACCTGGTTGGATTTATTTAGTGATCACATGATTCCAGACGGTTTATCAGAAGGTGGTTGGAGTCAAAGGATAATCATTGGATCAGCCATTGATTAAACTTTTGAATGAGAAAATGTTTTTCCATTCCACTCCATTTTCATATAGTTGGTAGGTTTAAGGTAATGATTATGTTTGACCCATTCAATTGGATTGGACTTTCATCTGATTGTGTCAAATCAAACTGGGTATTCATACTGTAGGATTACTGGGTGTCCCACTCACTTGATTATATTATAATGACAGATGGCTCAACAGTGTTGCCCATACATTTATAATAGGGCATTTTAAATAGGAATGCATCTGCTTAACTTCAAATAAAGTTGTATGGTTCATAAAGGAGAAGTGTGTACTTACCATATCTCAATGGAAGAAAATACACTTGAGCAGCATTGAATTGGTAATTCGCAGTGGGAATCTCATCTATTGTCTCTGACCTACAGTTTCTTCAAAATACTGACTTCTGATGCCCCTTGCTAAGGAAACATCTTGGTGCCAGCATTCTTCCTAAAGTTAAATGTAACATTAACACTATAAAAACAAGTTTAGTAAAGTAGTTTAGTTTCTGGTCTGTGATCAGGTAATAATAAGCAAGTCTTTTAGTCTGCATATTTTAAAGGATTCAGTGCATATGAAAGCAGCGAGTTGATTTGCAGGATTGTTTAATTGGACAGGACTCTAGGAAGCATAGGCTAAGGAGACAAGTGTTTAGAGAGAAAGAAGGCAGCACAGAGAGTGGCTGAGCCAGGGCTCAGACCTCTGTTGCCAGGGGAACGTGTTTCAGAGTCAGGGGTTTACACCACCATACCAAACTCTGTCACAAATAGTTGGTATTTTTAACAACTTCATAACTAGTAATTGGTATTGTATTAACCCACAAGGCGATGAATGCAAAGCTGCAAACCAATCTGTTATTAACTTATTATTTGGAAATGGTTTGATCAGGCAATAAAGTATTTTTTCAATAACATTACTCAAATCTCATCTACACAATGCATTGTATTTTACATAGACTTTGTGTCGCCTCTGGCCTGTACTAAATTATTTGTACATAGTCATGCATCATCACTAATGTTTTTAGATTATAGTTTAAAATGTAGGCTGTAATATGCCATTATTAATAGGCATTGTATGTTGACCTATAATTATAAAATAAACTCACGTATCGCTTTCCCCTTGAATGTTCTGTTTACAGAGGCTGTGAGAAAAGCATTACTGAAAGGAAGTGTGATAACAAGAAGTCCAACATTACCAGTACCTCTAACTTTTTGACCTCTACCTCCCACTTGTAGCGTGACGTTGAAGAGGGCTGGCACATAAAAAATGGAAAAAGACACCCCGCGCTCAAAGAGCTTATTCAGACGCGCGTTCCGAAAATTGACAACGATCAACTAACCTCAAGGATTTACTTGTAGAATGGTGTGGTGAAAAATATTGTGATATACATAATCTAGACAGTTTCTATATAGTTTGTAGAACCATGAAATAGCATTGATTCACGACATATTTGAGTTGACTAGCTACGTATTTTAATTACTTTTCTTGTTTGAGAAATTTATTCTCAAATATAGAATTGTTACATGCTATGGAGCGAGATCAAAGTTAAGTTTACTTTGTTTCGAGTAAAATAACTTATTTGCCAGTTGTTTTGAACAAGTATCAACAACTCTCCGGCTCTCATTGAGAAAGCGGATTGGAACTTCGTGAGCTCTCTGGAGTTCTCCACGAGGAAAAGCTGGACATAACTCCGGCAGAATGAGCTCCGAGAAAAAGTGAGTAATTGCTGGTGCTTTAAAAAATGACAATTTCCTGAGCGTTTGGCCACTAAGCTATTTACTGGTTTTGGTAATGCAGGTTGGACTGGAAATGTCACGCTTCAAATATTGCCCCCGTCAGAAGTTAGGTAATTTAATACCGCATTACTTATGAGTAGGACATATTCATAATAATAGTGTACGACTTGGATAAAGGGTAGTTTTTTTTATTAGTCTTCGTTGCCACTAAAACTGAAATCTACGCGTAATTACGCATAGCCATTTCGGTCAAATCTGTCCGGTATGGGGTACTTGTATTTGCACTCTTCCTTGCACGCACACACATGCATACGTAGTTAACAAGTACTGTCATGAAGACACCCTTTGAGAGAGGGGTAACGCGGCTAGATCTCAGCCATTCTTGACAGCGAACGGCTTTCTGTCATTGCCTGGCATGGCATTGTTAACATTTTGAGAACACTTTCTTAAACGCAGTGACAAAACAGCGTTTAATACTGCACCGTTTAATGAAGGATGTTCTGGTTAGTGCTAAAGATAATTAGCCACGTGTTTACTATTTAGCACCCCAGATTTCCTAAATTCTAAGTAGATACCAGATCCTATCCGCAATTGAGGTCTGGTTAAGCTGCCTGTTACTGCCGCTTTTCGAAGGTTGAGGCTTGCGACTACATAGTAATCTTTTTTTCCGAGAGCCCGTCACAATCAATTAGTGTACGCACTTAGACACTAAAACCAAGTCTTATCGCTCGTCACACGTCAGGGTAGAATGATGGATGAAAACATGCATGTCTGAAACCCGACAACGGCACAAAACATGAGTTCATTTGTCCTTCAACATTTGTTTTTCCGACAGGGTGGCCTCTGATTTATTCATATGTATTCAATTTTGCTTTGTGAAACACGCGTGCACTTGTAAAGTTGTATCAGTTGAGTTGTATAGTTTGATATTAGCTCCACACACTCAATTCCTCCTGCAGATGTTTTCGCAAAATTGATTGACAAAAAGAAGTAATGGAAAAATCGGAACTCCTTGTACATCAGTTACCTAAAATAAAATAATCTTTCCATATCTGCCTTTAACAGTGATATTTGAATATTTGTCACTACTTATTGTTTTTATTTTTCAGTGTGTTCCTTCACTCTACGTAAGTGTATCAAACGTACCAGTGGTAGTATTTTAAAAATAGTTACTTGGGGTCAAGTGGCTTTATTGGGTGCCAAGAGGGTTGGATTTTGTACCTTATTCCTTCTTCCTTCTCAGACGTGTAAAGGAATTTTCACAGGGAATTCCTAAATTCTTTCTTAAGTATTTTTTTCACGACCGCTAGCACCTAATTTATTGTGTTTATAATTAAAATATGGAAACTGTCCCTGAAGAGCTGATAATGTAGCTGCTTCATGTTGAGAGTAAACACAAACGCCACGCTTGATATAACAAAACCCCATAAGTAAAACACACAAACACACACAATCGGCCAATTCAAGCATAATCTCAAAAGGGAATTCGACTAGATAGACTAGATACACGGGACAAAAAACATGTTGCACATTACTTCACCATGGACCAAAATAACAAGTAGCTATGTAGATAAATGATTTAGCGATTTCTATTTTGTAAGACTGATCAAATGTCCTAATTGAAATTTAGTTAATTATTTATTAACGGAAGTGAAGTGGTGTTTGTAATGACTGTTTTAAGAACACTGAAGCATGGACTTCCGTTTACAATGGCCAATGTTCTTCCATTATAAGGAACCATATAACATGTTGGTAATTCAACTTGAAGGCAAACACATTCAGGATGGTGGATGTGCTTAAAGACCTTCTTCAGGGTGGAACCAGGAACATTGTGATGGTATTGAGTGAGTCATGCTCAAAGGAGCCTGGGGCCAGTGATGATCCCTGATCTTAGCTCTTAGCTCGTCGGCTGTCCCACAACCTAGGCACGCTAATCTGGCAGAGGTCACCTTTATGGGGAAAGTTACAGTCAGTAATAGGTAGTAGATGAAATAGCCCTTTAACATTTTGATGAATGGAGCAAGTTCAGGACATAAAGCTTTTGCAAGTTAATTACAGGTTAAAATAATGTTCCAACTTGAGGTTACACTCAAACATGCAAAGTTATGTGAGGAAGACCATGTAATGAAGCAACTTTTTATACCAGAGAGAGCTGCACTGTTGGCCAATCAGGAGACCGCTAAATCAATTGTCAATCAGTCACCATACATCCCAGATAAAAAACAATTCTGTCAAGATTAACAGTTTTGTCCTTCTGGCCTTATCCTGTACTAATCCCCAGAAACACATTAAATTGAGGTATGTGAAGCACCAGAACCCCAGACTCACTGCTCTCTAGTCTTTATAAAGTTCAAACTACATGTCTGGTATAGAGGTGCTGTCACCTCCAAAATTGTTAGCATCATGACTAAAGAGACAGTATAAAAATACTGAACTATATTGTGGGCTAGCTTAACTACGCTAAATATGTTATTCAATTGTTAAGAGAGATTTTTTTTATTCTCAAATAAAGATAAACTTTTCAAAGCTACAGTACCAACCTGGGTCTTTCTGACACCAAAGTAAAATGTATTATCTCCCAATGGCAGATATTACATTTTTTTAATGTTTAGTGACATTATCAATCAGTCGTCATAAAAAAAATGCAGATTTTGGTCCATATTGACATTCCTCGCATCACACAGTGGCTGCAGATTTGTCGGCTGCACATCCATGATGCGACACTTCCATTCCACCACATCCTAAAGGTGTTTGATGGGATTGAGGTCTGGTGACTGTGGAGGCCATTTAAGTACAGTGAACTCAATATCATATTCAAAAAACAGTTTGAGATGAAGTGAGCTTTGTGACAGTGTGTTCTACAGCTGGAAGTAGCCATTAGAAGATGGGTACACTGTGGTCATAAAGGGATGGACATGGTCAGCAACAATACTCAAGTATGCTGTAGCATTTAAACAATGCTCAATTGATATTAATGGACCCTAAGTGTGCCAAGAATATATCCCCCACATTACACCACCAGCCTGAACCGTTGATACAAGGCAGGATGGATCTATGCTTTCATGTTGTTTACGCCAAATTCTGTCCCTACCATCTGAATGTCACAGCAGAAATCGGGACTCATCAGATCATTCCAATCTTCTATTTTCCAATTGTGGTGGGCCCATGCAAATTGTAGCCTCAGTTTCCTGTTCTTAGCTGACAGGAGTGGCACCCACTGTGGTCTTATGCTGCTGTAGCCCATCTGCTTCAGTGTTCAGAGATGCTCTTTTGCATGCCTTGATTGTAATTAGTGGTTATTTAAATTATTGTTGCATTTCTATCAGGTTGAACCCATCTGGCCGTTCTCCTCTGACCTCTGACATCAAGGTATTTTCACCCAGAGAAATTCCGCTCAATTTCTGACCAATCTCTGTAAACCCTTGAGATGGTTGTGTGGGAAAATCCCAATCAGCAACAATGCCACATTCAAAGTCACTTATTCTGATGCTTGGTTTGAACTTCAGCAGATCGTCTTGACCATGTCTACATGCCTGAATGCATTGATTTGCTGCCACATGATTAGCTGCTTAATAATCTTTTTTGGGTTTTCAAAACCTGGAACACATGCTTAATAGAACTGAAATACAGAACTAACACTTGCAATCTAAATTAAGAGTTATGTAGATGTGTATATTTCATTTTGGTTTTAATTAATGCTTTATAGACATACTACTTTAGTTATACATATCAGAGTATATCAGGGATTTAGAACAGATAATCTGCAGAGATTTATTAGCCAATGTATCTACCTGTGGCTATAACTGGTTATATTTAGATATGCCTGTGTACTAAATTAAAATTACATTTTAACATTTGTTTGCAGTGTAAACATGTATTCAAATATACAAAAATACTTGGTAGAGCTGTTACAGAGAAACCACACAATGAGTGCTTTATTGAGGAGTATACTTAGAAAATGTCTTTCTCCTAAACACTTTTTATGAATACAAAGACCAATATGTGCTACTTGTAAGGATATATTTGATGATGTACTGACTTTTCCATTGTTTTACTGACAGCAATACTAATAGCAATGTTAGGAAACTGTTTTTATGAAGTTACTATTTAAGTTAATCATTCTTTCCCTGTCAATAAAATTAACTATTTGAAATGTTGGCAGTATATAGCCTAGCAGTTTTATTAGTATTTGACTAGTACCCAAAATGTTTCTATATTAAAATCTCCAAGCTGACAATGTGAAATATTGGTTGTTTTTCCTCTTTGCAAGGCAGTTAACCCTATTTGCTCCCTGGGATCTCAATGTGGACTGGTGCGACTAACAAAGAAAATCAGCGGCAGCGAAATACAGCCGGTTGATTAAAGGTGAACGGCAAGAATCGTGTAAACTAAAATGCAGGCCACAAACCAGCAAATTACAGTGCAGTACAACAACTGGCCACTGACTCAATGAATCCTTAAGTGTATGTATGGTAGTGAATTGATTTATGGTTACACAGGTACAGTTTGTGAGCAAATAATAAATGAAGCCACCAGGATATGCCTGTGTATAAAGTTTATCTACCTCTACCAACCTTCGACAAGAAAAGGAGAGAGACTTTATCCTTTCACTCTTGACCAAGCAAAATTAAGGAGCGGCTAGATCAAGCAAATCCACTCTTAAATTGTGTGCTGTAAAAGTATAATATATTATAGTTAATATTAGTATACATAATATCATCCAGTATCAATTGTAAAGTGACTTTGACCAGGGTTGGGGAGTAACTCATTATAAAATACATTTGTGTGTCATGGATTACATTTAAAAAGTTATTTATCCAACCCTGACTTGGACTTTTTCCCAACTGGTCAGCATTTTTTATATTTACTTTTTACAACAAAATCAGCCTTTTTCGATAGCCAATGCCTTCAGCGAACATGAACCGCTCAGCTGGATCAAAAGTAGCATAACATTTTTCTAGGATACAGACTTTAGATTCAGCCTCCGTCTCCCTGAACATCAGATGTGGGATATCCACGGGGAAATCATTTTCTGTTTTCCGTGCTATATTAACCTATACGAGGGCATTCAAAAGCACAGAACGAATGCTCTCAAGGATCTGGGAAAATCTTGAGATCTTGAGTTTTTGTCCTGTTGATTATAAAAAAAATCTTTAAAAAATGATCAGTGTCATTATCTCAGCTATCAGGTGAAACAAAGATTAAAAAAATTTGACACTTTGTTGAATGTGCTTTATTACTTGTTAACTCTCTACGCTTGCGGTTCTTGTCCTTTAGTATACGCTGCGTGGTGTGTTCCACACAAGGCCCACCCTGTCAGAAACCTCCTCACAGGCTGATTCAGTGGCATCTGTTGTAAGAGTGCCATCTCCGTGACACCCCCCCCCCCCGAGCCTGCAACATGACCCTGCTCTCTTTTTCATGCTCTATTCATTTCAGATGGGATACTTTGGCATGGGAAATGTGTCTTCGTTGCCAAAGCAAGATGAAACAAGATGCAAATAAAGAAATAGTTGCCAACCAAAAACGAATGACACTTTCTCTTTCACACCCTGTCTTTCAAACTCTCATTTTTCAAGGCTTTAACGAAGGCCATAAATTTTATGACACTTGGCTAACTGACAAGTTCACTGATAATACAATCCCCATTAATGCAACTTTTATTTTAAATACCGGTACATCTTACATCCAGCTATCTAGAATAAGGCCAGCCTTACAGTTTCCTCACCATTTTAGTTAATGGAAACAGGGATGACCTTTGACCCTGATTGACCCAATAAACACTTACCCACATTTTTTGTAAAGACCTCAGAGGACACTGACTGGATGAATTATCGGGGCTGCGGTCGGCTCTGAAAAACGATTAGACTGTTCTCTTTAGCTGTTCACTTGAAAGACATGAAGTATCCTGGAGGGACTTAGTGATGTCATGGCCAGCTCTTTGTGTGGAACGGAGAGTTAGCCATTCGCACCGGGAAGGCACATACTGTTCTGGAGGGACAGAAGAATAAGCATTGGTAATAGTTGGAGATGCGAGTAGAGTCCCACCAAGTCCCACGCTGATTTACCTCGAAAGGATCTCTAAACCTCAAGTCTTCTTTGATCCCACTCAAGCTACAGCCCTCTGGGAACACTTATCTTTTTTGCTATTCTCTGCTTGATTCTTTACTTTAACAAAGATAAAAGAGAATTGCACGCTCCTAATAGTGATACTGTTAATTAAAACACACATATCAGCGTCCTGGGCTTTGTCAGATCTTTTCTCATTTACAATAAACCCACAAAAGAAAGCTGCTGCCTTTCTTTGCCCCCAGTGAACATCTCTCTCCTCTTGTTGGACGATGCGCATCAACGTCATGGTTTTGCCCTTGTTCCAGCAATACATGAAGGCCAGATAATAAAGTGATAAGCATGTACCTCCCCTTGGGAAAGGCAGAAGAGCTTTTGCTGGTTCGGTGCTATCTAATTCAAGAACAATTTGTATCCTTCCTGTCTTTGTTTATTTTGCATTTTGTGTACCAAGAACCAGACCACCTCATCTTTCTTCAATCTGTGTTTCGTCCTTGGGGTGGGGGTCAAAAAAAGGACAGTGTTTTCCTTACCCACCTGCAAGGTGTATTAAAATGTATATTTACACTGAACAAAAATATAAACGCAATTTATCATTGTTTTCTGTGTATGAAAGAAAAAAAATCAGTTCAGCGACAACCGACAAAAACTACTAGACAAATAGTTGAATGAAACCAAGTGCATGTATGATCCGCAAAATGGATTTAAGGAATTAAATTGTATTTTTTTCCCTTTGTCTCAATCATTTTTAAGCTAACATCTGTACATTTAACGAAAAGTATAAATGCAACACCTTTTTTTGCCCCCATTTTCCATGAGCTGAACTCAAAGATGTAAGACTTCTTTTACGTACACAAAAGGCCTATTTCTCTTAAATATTGTTAACAAATCTGTCTAAATCTGTGTTAGTGAGCACTTCTCCTTTGCCGAGATAATCCATCCTCCTCACAGGTGTGGCATATCAAGATGCTGATAGCATGATTATTGCACAGGTGTGCCTTAGGCTGGCTACAATAAAAGGCCACTCTAAAATGTGCAGTTTCATCACACAGCATAATGCAACAGATATCGTAAGTTTTGAGGGAGCGAAACTGACAACTCCCACGCAGTGATTTAAAGCCGAAACAGTAGGATTCAGCACCACAGCCAGCCAATTGTTTGTGATTCCTTAGGCTGCAGAGTTGGCAGTGGTTTTGAATCCACTTTTTGTGGCTTTAAATCACTGCATGGAAGTTGTCAGTTTCACCCCCTCAAGAATTGCATTTATATTTTTGTTCACTGTACACTCACCTGAAGGGTTATTAGGAACACCTGGTAAATTTCTCATTAATGCAATTATCTACTCAACTAATCACATGGCAGTAGCTTCAATGCATGTAGGGGTGTGGTCCTGGTCAAGACAATCTCCTGAACTCCAAACTGAATGTCAGAATGGGAAAGAAAGGTGATTTAAGCAATTTCGAACATGGCATGGTTGTTGGTGCCAGACGGGCCGGTCTGAGTATTTCAGAATCTGCTCAGTTACTACGATTTTCATGCACAAACATTTCTAGGGTTTACAAAAAATGGTGCGGAAAGGGAAAAACATCCAGTATGTGGCAGTCCTGTGGGGGAAAATGCCTTGTTGATGCTAGAGGTCAGAAGAGAATGGGCCGACTGCTTCAAGCTGATAGAAGAGCAACTTTGACTGAAATAACCACTCGTTACAACCGAGGTATGCAGCAAAGCATTTGTGAAGCCACAGCACGCACAATCTTGAGGCAGATGGGCTACAACAGCAGAAGACCCCACCGGGTACCACTCATCTCCACTACAAAAAGGAAAAAGCTCACCAAAATTGGACAGTTGAAGACTGGAAAAATGTTGCCTGGTCTGATGAGTCTCAATTTCTTTTGAGACATTCAGATGGTAGAGTCAGAATTTGGCGTAAACAGAATGAGAACATGGATCCATCATGCCTTGTTACCACTGTGCAGGCTGGTGGTGGTGGTGGTGTAATGTTGTGGGGGATGTTTTCTTGACAAACTTTAGGCCCCTTTGTGCCAATTGGGCATCGTTTAAATGCCACGGCTTAACTGAGCATTGTTTCTGACGGTGTCCTTACCTTTATGGCCACCATGTATTCATCCTCTGACGGCTACTTCCAGCAGGATAATGCACCATGTCACAAAGCTCGAATCATTTCAAATTGGTTTCTTGAACATGACAATGAGTTCACTGTACTAAAATGGCCCCCACAGTCACCAGATCTCAACCCAATAGAGCATCTTTGGGATGTGGTGGAACAGGAGCTTCATGCCCTGGATGTGCATCCCACAAATCTCCATCAACTGCAAGATGCTATCCTATCAATATGGGCCAACATTTCTAAAGACTTGTTGAATCAAGGCAGAACTGAAGGCGAAAGAGGGTCAAACACAGTATTAGTATAGTGTTCCTAATAATCCTTTAGGTGAGTGTATTTAGTCTGTACAGTGGGACAGTCGTCAATTGCATTTGGGGTCTAAAGGCAGCGTAGTGGTTAGCACATCTGATTGGTGTGCAAAGGTCCTTGGTTCTAATCCCAGAACTGCCAAGCAAGAAGATCTTTTATTCTGTCCATTATATATACGTGCGTGCGTGCGTGTGTGTGTGAATTAATTTTGATTTGTTTCAAACCTCATTGCTTATAACAGATTATTATCAGTAAGTCAAAGTACTTGATTATTTTATTTATTATTTTAGAATGTGACATTGAGAAAGTTGATTGATGGTGACAGTTATGACCTTATCCAACTGTAACAGTACTTATAATAGTTAGCCAGACAACATTATGCAACCATATTCACAAGGTTTATTACACGGTATCTAACTTCAGGATTGCATTGAAGTAGTGATGCAACTGGAGACGAAGTCTGATAGGGCGATAGAGTGGAAAATACAATGAACAGATCAATCCATTCCTATCAATGACTCTTCTATTCAAAATCAAACATTGACCAATTCACAGACCGGACTAGCCATAAGATAGGTACCATAAAGACATGTCGACCACATGGATAACAAAGGTGTCAGATGGCTAGGCGGTTATGGAGTCAGATTTGTAGTCGGAAGTTTGCTGGTTCGGTTCCCAGCCTGTGCCAAATGTGGTTGTGTTTTTGAGCACTACACTAAGTTACTCAAGGAGAATGTCCCTTTACATACAGTAAGTCGCTCTTGATAAGTGTCTGCTAAATTACTAAAATGTACAATAAACCTTTAGATGGTCACACTACTCATTTTTTATACATGCAAGACATCGTGGTTCAGCTAACTTGTTCCATTAGTTAACCATGTTAAACCCCTCCCACCTCTGTGAATTCCCACCTTAAACATTGGCTATATAAAATGTGCATGCTGACAAGAGTAGCATTATATTTTTGTATAAAAACAATTTACTGCTCCTTCTGGATTGGATGTTAAACAATGATTCCAAAAACATTGATTGGCTGTACCCATAAGAGCAACACAAGTGTGTTTTTGGTTCCTTATAGAACCCTATTGGGTTGTAGTTTGAAGTGTCTGTAGAACCCAAGGGTGTTCTGCCTGAAAATATTTCCTGGCTATATTTCCAATCTGGTCATCATCATCATAGCCACATAATGATACTCAGTTTCCAATTCGCTGATACATCTATACTCCTCTAGCAGTTTATTAATTGAAAATTCCTCTAGAAAGACTGAAATGTAGGCTGTTAAAAATAGGCTGTTAGTGTAACTAGAGTGGTCAGAATTTTTATTAAAGCACCAGATCGAACACACAGACTTGAGCCTGTTCGCCACTCAGGCCACCTTGGATTACCAAACGGATATTGAGCTTTATGCCTCCTTCATTCAGGACTATATTTATACATAGACCAACAGTGTCACCACCTACAAACAGATTAGAAATTTCCCAACCAGAAGCCTTGTATGAACAGTGAGGTCTGCCTCATACTGGATCCAGCGGTGTCCGCGAAGGGCACGCGGCATCATCAGGGATCTCTTCCACCCTAGCCACAGACTGTTTGCCCTCCTCCAATCCAGGAGGCAGTATAGAAGCCATTGGATGACAGGAGTAGCAGGCTGCGGAGCAGCTTTCTCTCTGCAATAGTTAACTTTGTTAATACCCCACCGCCCATCACCCCTAATTGACTGTTCCCGTTGGGACCTCATTGAGTGTTTATGCTCCCACAGAATTGTTTCACCCACTCCCCGCTGTACTTATCTAGATGCCATGATTCTGTACTCTGTGCAATGACAAAGTGGAATCTAATCTAGTCTAATGATTAATAATCTAGGAAATTCCTTAGATGTTAATGGCACACTATACAGGTAGGCTGTTATGCCAGTACCCCATATAAAAGACAGCCATTCTCCATGACTCCTTAAATGTTCCAAGCCTTTGTTGAACAGAACCAGTAGCAGCAAACTGCTAATCCCCTTATATCAACACCTTCAACACTATTACTCAGCACTCAGACCACTGACTGAACACTGACTGAACACTGACTGAACACTGACTGAACACTGACTGAACACTGACTGAACACTGACTGAACACTGACTGAACACTGACTGAACACCTAATCTGTTCAATTCACATCCACAGGGGACACATAATTGGAAGGTGAAAAGGATGGAACACCATTATATTAACACATAAATATTTATGAATATCCATATTTATTAAATAAATACAGTATGTTTATACAAATATTTGGATTGGCTTCAACTGAAGCAATAACTGCTGGTCCAAACAGATATCAAAATGCTAAGTTATAATACATAATTAAAATACACATGTATTGAAAACCACACAGTAAAATGCATATACAATATATGATACCAAAGTGTGTCTTTACACCTTTGAGTCCCTGTAGTATTATCTGAGTCTGTGGTGTTACCTGGTGTTGTCTTTTATATACAGCAAAAAAACGTCAGTGTTATTTCAACTCCCATAGCGTTAAATGTAGCACTTTCCCTGAGTTTGATTCTCACCAGTTCAGAGTTAAATTGAACACTATTAACAAAAGTGTTAATTTAACACTCAGTGTTGTTTTCCTAACACCAAAGAGTGTATTTTTAACACTGAATTGTGGTACTCCCTTAAACCAGGAGTGTTAATTTCAAATTTGCATATTTCCTAGCATGCCTTCTTCAGAAAGTGTGACAAGATAGTTTTTCCAGCTGTTGTACCATAATGACAGTCACTGTAAGATTTTGATTTTTTAATACAAATTGAAATCCAACTGAAAGGATATCCAGCTGTTGGAATATTTTATCACCCACAACCTGCATTTAATAAAACTGCCATGCTGAAGCACTTACAAACTGAACAAGACTTGTGAACCTACATAGATGGGAACACTAATCTCAGTAATGGTTGCAATCAATAATACCACATACAGTTTGTATTAGATTTGAAAAGTATAAAATATTATTATTGTTTAATAAAGTAATCAATTCATGAATGCACAAAGCAGAAAATATATTAAACAATCCTGAAAAATAAACGTGAAGCAAAGCATTCTGGGAAAATGTGATGGTTTTGCATAACACTTCACAGTGTTAAAGTAACACTCTGACAACTAAAACACCAACACTGGGGTTATTTTGTGTTGATTTAACACAAGTGTTAATTTAACACCTCAGTTAACACTGTACAGTTAACACAGGAAAATTAAGACTTGAAAATTTTCTGTGTATGAGTCTCTGGTTTTACCTGGTGTTGTCTTATATGAGTCTCTGGTTTTACCTGGTGTTGTCTTATATGAGTCTCTGGTTTTACCTGGTGTTGTTTTATATGAGTCTCTGGTTTTACCTGGTGTTGTTTTATATGAGTCTCTGGTTTTACCTGGTGTTGTTTTATATGAGTCTCTGGTTTTACCTGGTGTTGTCTTATATGAGTCTCTGGTTTTACCTGGTGTTGTTTTATATGAGTCTCTGGTTTTACCTGGTGTTGTCTTATATGAGTCTCTGGTTTTACCTGGTGTTGTTTTATATGAGTCTCTGGTTTTACCTGGTGTTGTTTTATATGAGTCTCTGGTTTTACCTGGTGTTGTCTTGTATGAGTCTCTGGTTTTACCTGGTATAGCGTTAATTATTGTCCCTAATCTGAATTGGAGATTTTGAAAGCTGCCTGCTAGTGGCAGTTCCTGAGGTAGTTAGGATTTACCTAGATGTTTCAACAGACAATTTAACACATTCTTCCTAATCATTTTATGCGGTCAATTGTTCCTCTACTTGAAGCCAGGAGAGGTGACATTCGTGTTAATATTTGACAGCAGTGAAAGGTGTGGTAAGTTGTTCCACTGAAATGGCAGTGTTCAGGTTTTCCAAAACCTTGTTCAGTCAGATCCGCATTTAGAAAAGACAAAAAAACAGTTCTCAAAAAATTAATAGAATGTTTTTTTTTTACAGGTGATTTAACCTTAGGGTGTTATTATGACATTAGAAGTGACTGAAGACACTAATATTGGGATTGATTTAATGACTGCTTTCTTCTCGTCCATCCTAAAGTTGAATGAGGGGCTGTCATGTGCCAGTTATGATGTCATAATTAATGTTAGTCACATGTTCATCTGCTTTCCTATTAATTCTGGACGTACGTGTGTGTGTTTAAAGAAGGCAAGTAGTGAGGAACAACACCTCCAATGAGAGGGTTTTTCCATTCCACACATGGGAGACTGAATAAATAACCATTAAATAATGTGTAAACTCTGTTTCTAGACCCTTCACTCTGCCTCCTACGTGTGTTTGTAACCTTTGCTTGTGATCAGTCGGTTTGTTTTTTTCTTTCTGCATGCATTTCGATTCATCATAGACGGTAGGTGCATATAATACTTGTTTCAACAGAGTTTGTAAGTCTTGTAAAGAAATTTACAGTATCTGCTATTTAGTTCTGATAGCTGCAGTGAAAGCAGTGCTTGTGTTTTCAGACACGGTTTGATTCCTATATAAAGCGAGGCTAATCCTGACAGCCAGGGCAGATAACTGTAAGATGTTTGCCACGTGACCCACAGCCCTGCATGGACTAAGGTGGCAGAATGAGACAGATGGAGCAAGACGGGCATGTTGATCGTACCTGGTACATTGATTTGGCAGGTCTCAAAGGTTGGGCTGTATCAGAGATGTGGACACACCCATTTTCACAAATCAGTTGAATGTTTAACATGCCGATGGACTAGGCTAATTAGTGTGTGTGTTGGGGGAGGGGGCGGAGATGGGGAAGTGTGTGTGTGTGTGTGTGACCGTGGTAACCAGAAGTGTCTTTGTGCTCAATGGTGCTCTTAGTTTTGATGCTAATGACACACATCCTGTGTAGCCTGCTTCAGCCTCTGTTTCATTCCAGCCATGTACAGTAGCTCAGATGTCCTTGCACCTAAACACCCTGACCTGGCTCCTCCATAATATTTGATCTATTCCCTGTCTGGTATACCTGATGCAACTGGTCAGGTGATGAATCAGGAGGAATTGATTCAGGTTGTGTTATAGAGTTGCAAGTGGTCTAGACCAATGTATGTCTATTCCCCTTTACTACTATTATTGTACTAGGCCTAGTCCCATGTTCTACTAGTTTTCTAGTTTTATTCCCTTGTTCTATTAGTGTTTACAATTTTTCGCAATTGCTAAAACACTAAAAGTGAATGCCCAAACCAAAGCGTCAAAACCGTACCATTTGCATGCATGTCGTACACACAGGCACCAAGCGAATAAACACATAGCTGGCATGGCACCGTAAACAATTCAGCAAAACACTACACAGTGTTGCATGTTACACACGTTGGCCAATGATGAAACACTGCAGTCAGCACCTCCATTCAATAATCAAAACACACACGACATTAGCAACACCCACGCGCACACAGTAAAACCCTTAACCGGTAATTGAACACTAATCAGTCACATCTGTAGCACTACATAGAACTCAAGTATCAGTAACTCACATATGGAGGCCGAAGGACCAAGGGGAAGGAGAAGACGAGGAAGAGGGAGGGGAGAACGAGGAAGAGGGAGGGGAGAACGAGGAAGAGACGAGGAAGAGGGAGGGGAGAACGAGGAAGAGGGAGGGGAGAACGAGGAAGAGACTGGGAAGAGGGAGGGGAGAACGAGGAAGAGACGGGGAAGAGGGA
>JACXGM010017759.1:0-19513 GCA_016801145.1 Umbra pygmaea | reverse complement strand
AATGTGTCGGACAGCACTAAATTTGAAGTATGCTGTATCCAATAAGACGAACAACAATTTTAGTTACAAAGAATATGCATATAAACACTGTCTCATAATGATAGTTACATTGAATTATTCATTATGTCGTGCACTGCTACACAGCGCCATCTGGTGGGGCCCGGCCCCACCGGCCCCTAATGTAAAGACGTCCCTGCACCTGACTATGCCTCAAACTCACACCCACCTGACTATGCCTCAAACTCACACCCACCTGACTATGCCTCAAACACACCCACCTGACTATGCCTCAAACACACACACACCTGACTATGCCCCAAACACACACCCACCTGACTATACCAGCACTTTGTCCATGAGACACAGCTTGAGTGTACTGCCGTTGAGCCTCCTCCTTCTGCTTAACAACTCCATCATATGTCTGCCCCTCTATGGTCCTGAGGAAGACAGAGAGACAGAAAGAGGGTTGGGTACTGTATATGAGAAAATGCTAGAGCTGCAACTAGTTAAACTGCATTGCCTTTTTGGTTGACCTGTCGAAGACTTTTAATACAAATGCTTAAAAAATTGCTTACAAAACTGATCTCATTGGGTTTAGCCAAAATCAAGAGTGATTTGTAAATACACTTTGAAAAATGATAAACACAGGGTATTTGATGTTTTACCTAATCACCTGCATAATTTGTTAATGGTGAACTTTTATCTTGAAACATGCAACACGTTCCAAAAAAGTTGGGACAGGGGCAAATTAGTACTCATAGCAATGTGACAAGTTGAAAAAAGGTGATATGAAGCAGTTGAGGCAATCTTGTAATCATAATATATAAGGAGCCACCAAAAAAGGCCTAGTCCTTCAAGAGCAAGGATGGGTCGAGGCTCGCCCATCTGCTAACACTTGAGAACAACAATAGCCCAAGACAAATTGGTAGGATTTGGGACATTTCACCTTCTATGTTGCACAATCACAGGGCTAGCATCCGGTTTGGCAAAGTGAAGCAAATGTGCAAGTGCCTCAAACCTGCATTCTATCCGAATTCCAGCTGAAGGGGGACACGTGTGGTTGCAAATTAGGTCAGTTAGAAGTCTATGAGAAAGTCAGACACTTCCAAATTGATTTATTACCTCAGTTAAGATTTTCACAATGAGTTTATAGTCGCAGTCGCTCGTTTTAAGTCTTCTGCAGTACAGAATGATGTTCATTTTTTGAATTATGTTGTTCATGAAGTATCTAATTATTAATCAAATGAAGAAAGACATGAGCATTGTAAAAAGAGCAAATTAGACACTATTTCTCACGAAACAGTGCCGGTGTTTATTCCATTCTCAAATAGGACAAAGACAACTAACACATCTTTTACAAGCATTATATTTCAAACCTGAAAAATCTTCTCTCTCCTGATTGGCTAAATCCTTCAAACAAATAATTACACTCCTACTGCCCACCCTTTTCTTACTCCGGTGCTAAGACAATAAAACTCTTCTTTGTCCAAAGTGATCCAAGTGTATCCTAGGCTGACCACAGATTAACTGACATCTGACCCAAAGCACATTCCTGGCCTTCTTCCTGTAACCCCCCGCGGCTAACTGACCAACCCTTATCTAATGGCCAGATGTGAGCCCTCAAGCCAACTGCCCTTGTTGACAGATAGAAGGAACAGAGACAATGATTGACCACCACCAAATGTAAACCAACATTCCTGAGCTTACAGTTTGAGTGAAACAAAACAGACTTTATACATTCAATTCATAGTCTGTTAATAATGGTTACCTTCATACCTTCAATCTACAAATGAATGATTCAATCTTCTTTAGATTATTATAAGATTCTCAAAAATACTAAACATGACATTCACACCTGTGACACATTTCCAGATATTGTTAAATGAAAAGACAATCCATTTACTTTTAGAATATCAATTAACTATTTATATAATAGTTATTTCTCGCATGTATTTACTGTTTACTGTAAAAAACCACTACATTCATCATTTAAATTATGTTCTCGTTCATTTTAAAATTGGCGATAAAGCAGGGGGTGTTTTAGGGAGTGGCTATGATGTGATTGACATTGACTGTGCCAGTGAAAGTGTGTAACATATCATAGAGCGTAAGAAGCATTGCCAACTCTCAGCTAAGGTCACAGTCAGATACCGCCTCTCGTCTAAAATCGTAACATCAGCGACCATGATGGCTGCCCCCGTAATGGCAAACTCGATTACTCAAATCAGATTGTCACAAACCAATGGGTGACGTCACACATGTTACATCCAGTACTAAATATGGTCTATGATACAGACAGGTGCATTCACGGTACATGTTTGGGAATCGAGTTGACAGTCTCTCATTGGTGAATGACTTCCAGTAAGTAATTCAAACATAGGATATGTTAGACATTCCTTTACTTCTACCACTGTAACATAAAACACATTTATAAAACACATTAACATTATTTATATTACACCAGTTTTTGTTTTTGTTGCATTCACTTCCAGGTCAATGTTTATGTTAGCTGATGTTTGATAGCTACATTAGCATCAGTGTTTGTAGCTGTTTGAATTTGAATCAATGAGAGGAGCTAGCAAGGTGACAGAGTGTTTGTGTCTGTCTACTGCCTTGAAAGCACTTGTTTGTGCTGATCTTTGTAGTAAACTGACAATAGCCAAGATTATTGAAAACAGCAAAGAAACAAATTCAGCTATTGTGGAAAGCCAGCCAAAAACATAGCTATACTATATTAAAATGACAAAAGTTTGCAGATTAGTTTGTGTAAATGGTGAACTCTTATGGCTGTCAAACCTTGTCACTACAATCTGTTTCACATTTGTTAGCTGACTTGATAACTACCTGGTACATGTCTATCGAAGCCCATTGGAGAGTTATAGAAGACAATAGATGATAGAAGCCCATCTCCTAATGTAAATAATCTGCACAATCTGTGTGTGTGTGTGTGTGTGTGTGTGTGTGTGTGTGTGTGTGTGTGTGTGTGTGTGTGTGTGTGTATGTATACCTAGCAAGCCTGGTAGAAATATGGCAGAAAAAGACAGACATCAGATAATTTTTCATTACACCTTAATGCAAAGTAAGAACACTAGTAGCCTAATATTTGAAAGACTTGTAGATAAAATGTTAATTTGAAAATATTTGAAAGGCTAATGTAAATGTTTAATAATTATGTCATTATGGCAGGCAACAGAGGGCACACAGACATCAGAGCTGGGTACAGACAGCCAAGGACTGGCAGATACACTTTTTTAGATTTGTAAAATAGGGACATAATTGGACAATTCCATGGATACCCCACACTCAACTTAAACTAGCTGAAACATGATTTGCTATAGAGTATCATTTGTATTGCTGGTTGTAAATATGAAGACATGCATACATACTGGACTGAAAATGAACAATGCTATAAGCAAGGCAGCTGACAGGGGGGACAACTGGGATTGTTGTCCCGGGCCCAGTCATGAGGGGGCCCCAAATTTTCATTTTTTTTGCGGGGGGCCCTAAATGTGGAGTTTTGTCCCAGGCCCAAAGATTCCTGTCGGCAGCCCTGACTATAAGTATTTTTAGTAGTAGTATTACAATTATTGATACATTTGAACAAGTTGGGGCAACCCTTCGGTTAAGTACTGTACCTATAAATTATCTAGTAGTAGTAATTATGTTTCCTCAATATACATTTAACATATTACAATATAGGATGTGTTACAGCACCTCTTTTGGTTTTGCTCTTAAGCAAATTTCATGTAATTGTCCCCTCCAAAGTCAATGTCAATATTTCAAATTTTCACCCCTGAAATCAATACCTATTTCAAATAGGATATCGCAACCTGACAGAACAGAACAATATGAGATTTTTGCACGCAGAACATGACTGAAATGACCTTATATCAATGTGACTGAATTACTTTCAATTATTATATTTTTTGATGAAAATAAGACATACACCCTTAACAAAACATTTTCTATCATAATACAGTATGATCCTATAGGACTCAGATGAAAATGGTTAAGAAGCTATCTTATAAGAATCTTTTTTATATAGGAGTTGCATAGGAACAAATTCAGTAAGTCTTTCTTCTAGAATTCTCTTACAGGATTTTCGATTATCTTACAATCTATCTACCGAGACCTTGACATATTCACATGTTAGGAGAAAATCAATGAGAAAATCAATCCCCACAAGCCTGGGATGGAGTCATATTCCCAGCCTCAATTATTGTTTCAGTCCAACCTCAAACTAGTTTTTTGAACATGAAAATGAGTTCACTATAATCAAATGTCCTCCACAGTCACCAGATCTCAATCCAATCAAGCACCTTTGGATTGTGGTGTAACGGGGGATTTGCATCATGGATGTGCAACCAATGAATCTGCAGCAAATGCGTGTCGCAATAATGTCAATATGGACCAAAGTATTCAAGGAATGTTTCCAGAAACTTGTTCAATCTATGCCATGAAGTCTTAAGGCTACAAAAAGGTGTCCAATCCGATGATAGCAAGGTGTATCTAATGAAGTGGCCAGCGAGTGTATAAACTCACTTTGACATGTGACATTTAAAAAACAAAAAATTGGGTGAAATAGCCTGTCATAGTGATTCGATATGGTAAGACATCTATACTTTAGCCGATAATGAAAACATTCATTTAGACCAGAATATTCCAGCACACGGTGCAAAAAGCGGCTAATGTGCTACTGCAACCAGCCTAGCTAGGTCTTTCTACTAGTCAACCCGGCGGTAACTAGCGCATTATTAGATTGTTTTAGCTTTAGTAATATGTTCTTTCTCACATCATTTTAATCCATTTGCAATGGCTAGCTCTAATGTTATCATCATTAAGAAGAAGAAATATATATTTTTGCAAAGATATGTTTCTAAAGCCATTACGAATCATTAGCAAACTGGGCCAGTATTCACAAAGCAATTTATCGTACCGCTGACTCTTAAACAGCACTAAAACTTTTTATCTAAAAGACACCTTAAAACCTATTCCCAGAGCTGCTGAGACCACTTTTTTGTAAGGAAGTCCGTCCGTTATTACGTTATGAGTAATGGCATGATTGATACCTTTGCTATAGATCAGGGGTTTTCAACTCTGGACCTCAAAGCCAGATCCACTCCACTTTTTCATTGCAACCCTCTAATCTGAGATTTATTTAGACCTGGGACACCTATTTAGACATGTGACACCTGGTGAATCCAATTAATGTTGAGGGAGAACAGAAAATCAGCAAGATCTGTACCCCGTAGGATTAGAGTTGAAGACCCCTGCTATAGATGATGCAATGTTCCATGAACAATTAAATACTATGCCCGCTGTGATTGGTTAATAGGGAATTTGTGTGTGACTGAATTAATAATTTATTTGAAAAACAAATTAACAAATACTGTGCCATGATTAATGTTGCCATATTGAAATAAAGATATTCAAATTAATATGCAGTGTCACTGATTAAACGTGAAACTAACTAAACATGAAATTATAAGTACAGACTGACTAACATGAAATAGACATTTATATACTGACTCGTTCATTTATATATTTTTTGTTACAGGTTTAGACCTGGTTTACACGTACATGGTTATATTGATAAACGGAGACATTTCCCTTCCTTGTGCCCTTTGTTTACACACAAACGGAGAATACGCCTCTGAAAACTATTCTTTCTAAAAACTCCGGCCAAAGTGGAGATTTTGGAAAACTCAGTTTGCACGTTTGCATGTAAACTTAGAAAAACTGAGGTTTAGGCAGCCGACGACACAGTTTGCGCCAGATCTTGCACCTGCACCAAAAGTGCGACCTATGTTTACTTTTTCATTTGGCTATTTTCGGGAATCTGGTTGGCTAACGTGGGCTTCAGCCTTTCGTTACACTGCCACCTACACGTTTGGCATGCTCTTGACGGCATATACACAGGTTTGTGTAAACAAACGATTTTTTGAATACGGACAGGTGTGCACAATGTTATTTTTTTAAACGAAGAGCGTGAAATGTCCGTTTATAAAAATAGCCGGCCAGCTACGTGTAAACGTAGCCTTAATCAGTGACACTACTGCTAAATTTTAATTTGAATATCTATATTATGTTCAGCAAATTGTCAGCCTCTACGTCTGGCAGTGTCACAACCTGGCAGGGACATCAGCCAGGTTGTGGCAGAAAGAGACATATTTAATTGAGTATGGACTCTTAAATGGGTATTTTGGTTGATGTACGGTGGTTTGGTCCAGTAAGGTAGCCTACTGTTATGTGTTACATTATATGTGTGTTGGGTATTATGATATGTGTGCTGTGTAGCGCCTTCCTCTCTTTCACCTGGTACTGATTGGGGACTGAGTTGGTCTAATTATCTAAACACCTTCAGCTGATTGGCTCAGTCCCTATATCTGTCCAGGTGAATGAGAGGAAGGCGCGGTTCATTAATACATTGTTACTTGTATGACATGGTCACTGTGTAAAGATGGTGGTCCGGGACTTCATATAAGGTATGCGGCGTTAGTTGTGAAAAGAGTGTAGGTTTGCTTGAGTGTTTATGCGTATGCTCTGTGTATATAGGATAGAGTGAAGTATGTATGTCCATGTATATAATATTGTTGTGCCACTCGCATGTCTAATCGCCTGCAACTAAACAACCTGTATGCTCCCTGGATTGTGTATAAAAATTCAGCAAATCATCTACCTGCCTGAGTTTCCCTCCTTCATCTCTACACCACACGCGCAAAGTCGTGACAGGCAGCTCATAAACAATTAGCGGATTATGGATATGAGGCAGTCTTTTCATTATTAGATTAGAACATTGACCTGACACTAAATTGGGCAAAATGAAACCAAACTGGATGCTAGGAGATGTTTTACTTACTTCTCGGGCAACTTGTACATGAGAGAAAGGATTATTATAGAGACATTTAAAAGTTGGAATTACTTCCATAGTTAGTTAGCTTAGAAATCTAGATGCACCCTAGCGGCAGCAAATATAATTTGCAGCTAGGGTCAGTCTAGCAACTCCCTTGACTTGCAAGCTGGATCGTCTAATCACAACGTGTATAGAGTCGGTGGGCGGGCTTAACGTAATTACAGGAATAATTACATGGCTTTGGCCGCGACTCTGGTAGACTTAGAGTTAATCCTTTCTTTGAGAAAATAACAAAGAATGGCACTGAAGTCATTCTTACAAAAGGAAGATGTGTTCGGAGGTTTGCCGACCGGACACTTTGTTGCTCTGGTTGGTTGTAGCGCTATCCTATTGCATGCATAGGGAATTTGAAAAACAACCGTTTATCCCGCCCCCTCGGATTGAGCACTGCCAATGGTGAGTTCCCAGACCCAACATCTTGATGTGGGTCTCGCTTGCCAGGCTAATAGTTAGTTGTAATTACTCCAAAAATCTAAAAAGACACTTGGAAATACATATGCCAGCAAATAAATGTGTCTTTCTCTGAAATGCAGATAGAATAGGGTGAATATTGTGGAATTCAAACAACAAAAAGTGCCACAGGTTATAGGACAATTATGTTCACCTACAATAGACAAAATCATTTAATGTATTTTGGCTATAGAAAAATGTACATCAATATTTGTATGTAATCGCACACTATATTTCAATGTAATGTAGGCTATAGTTTGTAGCTTGAATTATGCAATATATTCTCCCGTCTGAGACACAATTAACAGAAAGACACAATTATTTGCAGGCATATGTATTCCCAAGTATCTTTTTTTGTTTTTTGAAGTTATCCAAACTTCTAAATGTCTCTTAATAATGTTCTTCCTCTCAAGTACACATTGCCCGAGAAGGATGTTGTCCTTGAGACGATTGGCTTTTGTTTTGGTTTGCCCGATGTAGCGTCTGTCAGGTCAATGTTCTAGAATGCTGCATATTCGTAACCCGCTAATTTTTTTACGAGATGCCAGATATGTAATAGGCTGATAATTTGCTGAACATAGTAAAGATATTCAATTAAAAGTTAAGCCATATTGTCATTAAAAAAGAAACCGAGAATTATATATTGACGAGTCAGTGCTTTGAATTCTCTGTTTCATGTTCAATCAGTGACACTATGTCTAAAATTAATTTGAATATCTTTATTTCAATATGGGAAACAGCAAATATCCTACAAAATTGCTTAATTTATTTTTTATTCATTTATTAAATCAGTGACAGTCTCCTATTTACCAATCAAATTGATCACAGTACATAAGCTAGCTCGTGGAACGTTACATCATCCATAGCAACGGGGTCAACCACGCCTCTAATCATAGAGTAAGAGTTAACAGAATTCCTTACTAAAAGTTGGTCTCAGCAGCTTGTAAACAGGTTTTAAGATGCAACTCTTAGCTAAAAACATTTAGTGCTGTTTAGGAATCCTTTTATTGGTAAGATAAAATGTTTTGTGAATACAGGCCCTGAAGTGCTATTGTAGATGTGGAGGTGAGTGGTAAAAGAGATACTATAGAACAGTCATTTTAATCCTCTAACAGATGGCGTTCTACAATGTTAATAGTAGCCTAATATATAACATTGTGTACATTAATAACATTGTAACATTGGATCCAATCCAATGAAGTCTTAATACGGGCCTGACTTTTGGAAAGTGTTTCTGTGGAGACCCTGATAAATAAAGCTGAGAATCCAGGTTCATTTTCTCATCTTCATACAGGTGACGCTCAATGCTCACCTGAAAGTAAAGCTCAGAGGAAATCTAGAAGAAGGTATTATGAGCACATGTATCTGGGAAGGCTGTAAATCTCAAGAACATTTTACTGCCATCAGTGCACTGCTTGGTGAATATATAATGGAAAGCATTTAACATGATGGCAACTCTCCCTTACAAAATGGGAGCGCTACAAAAAAATATAGACCTACATTCTGAATTTACTGATGAAGGCATTCTTTGGGATCTTGACATGGAATTCTATTTCCTGTGACGCGTCGATTCGATTTGCCACTCGGCTGGTGATGATAGTGGTTGCATAGCGACTGGTCACTGTGGAGTTGATATGAAAGCTGTAGATATCCCAATCTCTGTTCTACAAAGGACCAGGAAACATCATCAAATCTGTTTTATCATTTTATGTAATGACATTAATGTTTTTATCATTGTTGCACAAAAAAGACTGCATCTTCACACACACACACACACACACACACACACACACACACACACACACACACACACACACACACACACACACACTACACAAAAACAACCATACAAATACATAATAACTAGTATATCTCAAAGACTAGAGAAAGCTGACCGGTCTCGGGCTGCGTACACCCACGTTGTGTTTGACTGCCCTCTAGACTGGTGTAGTAGAATGTGCTCAGAAATTAGACAAATATATTGACCAGTTGGTCTTTCACCCCAGCCGTGATATGATAACAAGGCAATGTTTGGGAATAGCTACCATTACAACAGACACAGTGTTACACAGTCTAGAGTTCAATCAAACCCCAAAAATACAGATCTGAGTAGAGACTCCAACGTAAATCAATTATTAATCAACACGAGAATATAATCCCTTAATGAGATGACGGATTGTATCACCTTTCCCTGTGACCTTAGCTTTGACCCTACCTTATTTGTCGGTGCCGTGGTAACGCACGCCAGCAGCAGCCCAATGAGGCTGACTCGTACTACAACTCCCTCCAACATGATCTCAGAACTGAAGCCTGAAAAAAGAATAAGCAGCCTTTTAAAGAAAAAAGATGCTGTAATGCTATTGGCCAACACACATGGTGTAACACAATAGAGTCAATGAACACCCACTATAATGTAATCACTGTGGGTGGAGGGTCTAAATACATAATACATGTATGTCTAAAGTGCATAGAGGGGGAGTATTTAAACAATATTGATATCATAAGTATCAATTTACGATAAAGTCTCACTAGGATATGCTAGATATGGCACATACACATTAATTTTGGGGGTTGGAACAATTAATTTGACTGCACTACAATCATTTGCATCCCTTTTCTGGTATTACCAAACAATATTAATTAGTATTCAATAGCCAAATTTTTAAATATCTCCCGATGCCATCTTCTTCCTTTTAAACCTTTGAGGAGGTACCACCCCGCACGTCTCGATATAGGTGTACAGTATACAGAGTCCCTTCCTTTGGTGACATTAAAGCACCTAAAGTCAGGTATATACATATTTGGACATGACTAAGTTATCATTATTTTAAGTGTCTTCCACACAGCACATTGGAATAAATGAAGTCCAAAGAGCTGTCACTGAATCAAGCCATCATTAGGGTGACAAATCAACCCAAACCGATCGGACAGAGAGCAAAAACATTATTTGTGGCTAAATCAACAATTTTGTACATTCTTAAAAATAAATAATACACTGATGATTTCCAAAAGGCTATGAAAAGTAATTTGGGGGATTACATATTATTTAGTTGCAAGAAGAAAATCCCTTTCACAACAATTATTCAGATATGACACAGGTACCGGTAGATTTATCCTCAGGGACGATGCCTTTTCAGATAGTCTGAATGGGAAGGCTGACATTGAGGCCAGTAGTGGGACCCACCAGGATGACAGAGACCACACCTCCTCCAGGAACCATGACCACGGGCGCAGCTCACCCTGTGAACACACACAACACACCCCTGAACACTGCTATGGTTCTGTTCTGGGAAGGTAGGATAGAGAATGTAAGACCAAATATTGTTTAAGTCAGAACTTGACCTTCTGGCACTCAAAAGGAACCGATTAACAAGTTAGTCCAAAAGTAATGTAGAACAAATTCCTCTTGTGCTCTTACATAAATTATGTTAAATATACAGTAAGTGTTTCCTACTGAGGCAAGAAGGCAGGGCTGGACTGGGACAAAAAAATGGCCCTGGCATTTTTGCTCAGAACGGCCCACCACAATCGGTCGGACACCACCCATTAGTACACCCTCCTTGCTGTCGCTGTAAATATGCATACCTACTGTACCATTCCCCAAAACACCTACAAAGCTGAGTAGTAAGTGCCATGGACCAGTGTACCAGTGCAAGTGGACCAGTGTACTCACTCTCTGTTGACTGACTCCCTGGTGATCAAAAGTGGCAGTGGAGTAGGGCCTACACACCAATGGACAACAAAGATCTCCTCCTCAAACAAGGCAACCATTTAAATACTGAGAGCTGGAGACCGAGAGAAAAAGGTGATAACAAAAGTTGAATGATCACAGTAGCAGTATCTTTATTTTATAGGTGCACACATTTTATACTTACTTAGTGGAAATGGCTGCGTGGCCCTGTGAACACTCTCAAAAACAATGAACAATGAACCACAATAATGATATCATCAGGGGGGGGGGGGGGTGGAGCCTGTTAAGAGATGTGATTGGGCCAGCCCAGTTTTAAAAATGAAAATGAACCAATGGGCCGCTGCTTTATGTGGTTGGCCAATTTAAAAGTAAAAAAAAAAATGGTATGCCAGATTACCAGTCCAGGCCTGCAAGAAGGGAATGCATGGGTAGCCAAGGTGCTTTTATTACATAAGCACAGGAAAACAAAACTGAGATTGTACATTGGAACCCAAAACACCACCAGTATTTGCTGTCTGTCTCACGTATCTTGCCTGTGCATGTGTGTCATAGTCCTCACTCCAGAACATTGCTCTATTTTGTACCCATCCAGATTGGTACTGATGCAAGGCAGCCATGTAGGGGTGGAGCAGCCATTTGTTGCCTCTAGAAAGTTGTGGTGACTGTAGGTGTTTGTCCAGAGTGCACTGTCCTTGTAACTGGCTTTCTCAGGCAGTGAGTCCTTCCATTGCGGAGGTGAGGCGCTGATATGACAGATGCGCCACACTATGTAGGGTCATAAATATGAAACTGAAACGAGCAAATACTTCTATTTTTTGGACCATTCTCTGTAAACACTAGAGATGGTTGTGTGGTAAAATCCCAGTAGATCATTACTTTCTGAAATCAACTTAAACCAGCCCATCTGGCACCAGCAAACCTGTCACATTTATCACTTAAATCACATATCTTCCCCATTCTGATGCTTGGTTCTAACTTCAGCAGATTGTCTTGACCATGTCTACATGGCAAAATGCATTTACTTGCTGCCATGTGATTGGCTGATGTGATTGTTGCCTTAAAGAGCAGTTTAACTGGTACTAACAAAGTGGCTGGTGAGTGTAAATACAGTATCTATCTTTCTCCTGTACTGTCAGCACCATCCTTTTTGTTTAGCTATTAGTTGTGTGGTTTGTTAAATTCAGCAAACTTAATATTCCTTGTATTCTTTAATGCTTGTTTTCAGTTGTTGTATGTTTTGATTCTTTCGTATTGCTTAATGCTTATTTTCAATTTTTGTGTTTTAGTTCTTTGGTAAATCTTTATGCTTTTTTCAGGTGTTGTATGTTTTGACACTTTTGTATTCTTTAATGTTTGTTTCCAGGTGTTGTATGTTTTAGTTATTTTGTGCTCCTTAATGCTTGCCTAGTAGCAAAGCTGTTTTTCATTGTGGCGAGGAGTAAAAAATGGGCTAATATTGTGATTCATGCATTCTCTTTAGGGATCACATTACTGGAAAACCTAATCCCCTATGGTGTGCTGGAAAAAATAGGCCAAACATCTACAGCTGTGATTATGGATTAATACTGTTAAGTTTACTTCTGTTAAAGGGGACAGGTTTCCCATAACCCTTCTAAAATACATGGCTACATTCAGCAGAGTACACAAACAGGACCAAAGGTTGAGAAACACCACTGTGAAATATGCAAACAAAAAATGTACTGTCTTGTTCCCGGTTCTTGGTGGCAACCCTACAGATCTGGGATTCATTGTTTTCATTGTGCATTTGTGAAAGCAATTAATGGCCCATCACAAACATATTTTTGTACTTTACATCAAGGGAAATTAAGTTTATTATAATATTCTGTTTTTAAATATATAGTTTTGTGAGCAAGAGGAGGGCTGGCAATTGGTCAGAAAGGTCCAGGTAGAAGCTAGAGAAAGCAAAGAGGAATCATACACAGAGCAGAGCTTAAAGTGCAAACATCTCAGAGTTCAAAGAGAAAGTCTTACTTTGTGTAACAAGCCAAAGTCCAGTCAATAGCTGCTCAAGCAAGATGAGAACACAGATTTCTCTCTGCATGTAATGAAAGATTGGAAACAGAAGAGAACATTCTGCATCATTCATCCAAATTGTTAAATTCAAACTAAATTGACAGAAGAACTGTACAGTTATTAAAAGGATTTTCAAACCATAAGTAGCTAAACGGCAATATCAATGTATTAACAACTGTTTGGAAAAGGTTTCTCACTGTCTGGATGTAGTGGTGACTGACTGTTTACCTCACACAATCACAGGCTTGGTGACTGACTGTTTACCTCAAACAATCACAGGCTTGGTGACTGACTGTTTACCTCACACAATCACAGGCTTGGTGACTGACTGTTTACCTCACACTATGACAGGCGACTATTTCTTGTATCATTTCATCATTTCTTAACAATTTTTGCAAGGTATTATTGTATTAATGTATTTGATTTTTGTGTATTTTTGGATTAAAATGGAAAACAGAAACATGTATACATTTTTATATACTGGCCTCAAATTAGGAATCTCAAAACACTTGAAGAACAGTAATGTGCATTTAAATGCAATAAATCATACATCAGGGATTCTTGACAATCAGATGAATCTTAGGAAGTAAAATATTTTAATGCAAGTGTAAAACTAAAGAAATTGGGGTAATATATTGTGAAGAAAAATAAGAGAATTGCCTTTATTTCAGGACATCATAAACTGCTTTGCTTCACATGTGTAACGTTTCCCAGTTCTCCTTCCCAGAAAACAGCCCCTTCCTTTGATTATGTTGCTCAGAACTACAATTCCCATTCACCAGTTCTACTTCCTGTGGACTACAGCTTCCCTAGTCAGGTCTCCAAAGAACTACATTTCCCATACCCGGACACAATCAGCCTAATTCCATTCACCTGCTCTCACTCACTCTGTATTTAAGCCACACACAATCCTTAACCTCTTTGCGAGGTATTGTGAGTATTGATTTCTCCTACTAAGCATTCATTTCTTGTATTGTTATTCTGGCTTGACCTCTGCATTGAATATAAGTATTTTGTCTCGGATTGTCCCTTGTACCTTTGCCTGTTTTCTTGGATGGATATTCTGGCTTGACCTGTGCATGGTTTGTTCTATATGATATTTTGGAGTACCCTCTATACCATCGCCTGAACTGTTTATGCCTTGGGTGTTAATAGCCTGCCTGCCTGATATCCTGATCCGTTTTTCCGCCTGTATATAATAAACATTATTGTTCATTTTAACCTGTTGGAAGTTTGATCCTTACAGAGGAGTGATCATTACAACATGAAGCCATGGTTAAAAAAATGATGTAATTTGGCAACGTGTATGTCAACAAGGTTGCAAGGTTGTTTATGGTTATGTTTTTAATGATTGGTTATAGACTTCCAGTTTGAATTCCAATTAATAAGCAATTTACCAAGTTTAATTCCAAAAATCTTCATTGGAGAGATACTAATTTAATCACTTTGTTAATAAACTTTTCATTTTCCTGTTTTGTATTGACTACTCTGCTTTGCAACCAATAAACCCAGACATGCAGAGATTGTCCGTTCACCTGCTTTGCATCTCTGAAAGACTCAGTGGGTTCTGCTACAAGGCGACGGTGCTCGCTTACAGAGCAACAAGAGGCGCTCCTCTCCCCTATCTTCAGGTGATGCTCAAACCCTACACCCATACACGGGTTCTCCGTTTTGCTACCTCTGGGCTCCTGAATGTCCCACGCATTAGGGAGGTCAACTCCAAATCCAAGCAGTTAAAGCTCTTCTCTGTCCTGACACCTCAATGGTGAAACCAGCTTTCACTGGAGGCTAGAACAGCAGTCTCTACCCATCTCCAGGAAACATCTGAAAACCTTCCTTATCAATAAGTACTTAATTAGTTGTATTCCACTTAAATTCTGATCTTAAAGCTACACTGTGTAATTTTATTAGTTGATTCTTAGAAAGAGCCCCTATGGTAAGCTACATTGGGTAATAAGGGCAAGTGGAAAGAGCAATTGCTTCTTTCATGTCTCTGCTAACCTACATTGACGCTAGAAAGATTGTGAACCCTTTAGTATTGTCTATATTTCTGCATAATATAACCTAAAACATCCTCCAATTTTCACACAATTCCTCCAAGGAGAAGAAGAGAAACAAATTAAACACATGAGACTAAAATATTATACTTGGTCATGTATTTATTGAGGACAATGAGCCACTATTACATATCTGTGGGTGGCAAAAATATGTGAACCTCAAGGATAATCAGTTAATTTGATTAATTTGAGTCAGGTATTCTCAATCAGTCAGATGACAAACAGGTGTGAGTGGACACCCTGTTTTATTTAAAGAATAGGCATCTATCAAAATCTAATCTCCTCGACACACGTTTGTGGAAGTGTACATGAAGAAAGGAGATTTCTGAGGATCTCAGAAAAGTAGTTGTTGATGCTCATCAGGTGGGAAAAAGTTACAAAACCATCTGTAAAGAGTTTGAACTCCACCAATGTACAGCCAGACAGATTGTTTACAAATGTTTATTCAAAAATGCATTTGTTACAAATTTTGGGATTTGATTGATTATGTGCATTCAAATAACACTAAAAAGAAACTTCTGTCTCTATTGTTGTTCTGTTTAATACTATAAAATATAGCAGTTAGAGCTGTGTAACAGTGAAGTCTGCTAGCTCCCCCTGCAGGGCAGTCTGAAGTGGGATCAACCAGCATGACACAGTTGGGGCAGAACGAACACTGAGGTCCACAGCAGAGTCCCTACAAAACACAATGTTATTATTGAACACTGAGTCCACAGCAGAGTATCTACAACACACAATGAAATTATTGAACACTGAGTCCACAGTAGAGTCCCTACAAAACACAATGTTATTATTGAACACTGAATCCACAGTAGAGTGCCTGCAACACACAATGTTATTATTGAACCGTGAGTCCATAGCAGAGTCCCTACAACACACAATGTTATTATTGAACACTGAGGTCCACAGCAGATTCCCTACAAAACACAATGTTATTATTAAACACTGAGTCCACAGCAGAGTCCATACAACACACAATGTTATTATTAAACACTGAGTCCACAGCAGAGTCCCTACAACACACAATGTTATTATTGAACACTGAGTCCACAGCAGAGTCCATACAACACACAATGTTATTATTGAACACTGAATCCATAGCAGAGTCCCTACAACACACAATGTTATTATTGAACACTGAGTGTACAGCAGAGTCCTTACAACACACAGGGCCCTATCTTACACCCAGCACATTTGACTTTTTACACCAACGCATGTATCATTCCTATCTTGCACTTGACGCATATGGGACTTTTCCCTCCACAGACGTGCGTCGGTAAATTAGGGAATTAACTTGCGTTCGTTGGGCGGTTCATCGAAAAGAAGAGTTGTGTTCCGGCGCAAACGTTCCCTGGTGCTATCTTGCAGTTCCTGTAAACAATTCCACCACTGACCAGGAAAAACCTAATTTAAAGTCAGTGGCATGTTTTTCAGATGCTATTTTAAGGGTGCCTGGTTAGCCTTAATGTAGCGTGTGCACAACGTGCATACACTTTATTGCTCCTCTCATCTACACAAATGTAGCAGTTCCCATTATTGCAATACATAATTAGAAGGAAAATATTACCACACGAGGGAAATAATTGTGTCCGAAGAGGGGATAAAATAAGCATACATCTAGTGTACACATTTACCCAAATTATTCAGAATGAATTATTTGCACTGATATATATTAACTGCAAGGGAACCCATTCAATCAACATACAAGTAATTGCTAATATTAAAATCACCCATGTCTTCGCAATTTACCCTGGCTCAAGCCACGACTGATTTATGGCAAACTCTGCCATATTTGATGGGAATCCCCCCTTGGATGGGTGGCTGTGAAGGGGACAACGCTATCTGTTAAAGACATGGCTGAGGATGACACCATTTGATGCCAGCAACAGTGTGTGAAATGCTGTTTAATCGAAAACATACACAAACCAACAAAAATTAGGCGTAGCCTAACTGAACGAACATTACTCGGGATGTCCACTGAACCCGTCGAATGCGTTCGTTGTGCCGGAAGTCATTCATTGTCAATGGAGCAATTCGCAAGGATGCGGTTACCTTGCGGGCTTGCGATGCAGTGCGCTCTGTTTGTCGCATATGTTCAAATTATTCAACTTGTGCGTTGCGACCCTGTGCCGTTGTACAACCGGAAGTTGAAGTTCCCACTGGAACAAGTAGCACAACACAATAGTAACGGCCTTGCCTTGCTGAAGCAATTGTGTGTCAAGTCTGCAATATGCGGATGCATATATCCGGTAAAAAGTAACGTGCACTAAAATCTGATGTGTTCAGTGGACTTCCGGCCTAAGGCACACTGAAAATGCACGTCGGGAGTTTGGATAGGACAGGAGGCACTTTACACTACTCAAATTCTTTGTGGCTTGTTTTGTTTCACACAACATGTCCATAAATAATGGATTTGTTGATGACATGAATTAAGAAATATTAGAGGACTTAAGGAGACGGATCTGTGTACTAGACGTGATGTTGAAATGCATGTGCTGTTGCTTGCCACTTAACCCAAATGCCTTAAGCTGGATTCACACCAGACATGGCAAAGAATCCCCATACGGCATCGTAATGCAGACACACTTATACACGGCAATCACCATCGCAATCAATCTTCCACATCTACGAGATGGTGGGCAACATTGTATACAACTGTCCTCCTCCAGCAAGGCGACTGGCAGGAGCTTTTTCAGTTTAGTGTTCATTGACAATACGAAAACTGCTGAGCTGTCAAAGCTTTTGTTGCAATCTAAAAAAAACATAGGTGAAAGTGACATATTAGCTCTTCCTCGGTGGCAAATCAATTTCCGGTTCAGGTGCCGTATGGCAAAGCACTGCAAAAGTTGGATTATTTCAACTCTTGCGTCACACCCGCCGCACTGCCTCCACATTTTGCCGGTTCCGGTAGATTTGCCGCAGCGGTGCGCATTGCTTCCTATTGAAATGAATGGACTTCCGCCGCAATATAACCAGTTTGCCGAACCTGGTGTGAATCCAGCTTTACTGCCTGCAGTCACTGCGCTGCCAAGGTATGGGACATTATACAAATGAGAGGAGTTTTTTTAGTAGCATGGGTTTTAGGGTAACATTTTTGATTGGCTGACCATTTAAAAGAGGTTGAATCACAAAGAAGAAAATAAAATTACACTTCATCAATGCAATTCTTGTATTTAATACCAGTGTAACTTTCTCAATCGTACTGAATACTAAAGATGTGACTGACTAATAAGTCATTTTATTTGAGCTGGCCAATTGCCCCCCCCCCAAGCCTGGGCCCAGGATAACATTTCCCGTTGTCCCCCGCCGGCGTCACTGTACAACATTTTTACATTCTCCACCATATTCTCAAGGATGATTCAATCAATAACAATAATATTCTAAACATAATAAATATATAACATCCTTGTTATAGATAAAATGTAGTAACATGCACAACGTATGAACAGTCAGATCGTTTCTTACTGATATACATTTTAACTTACTTGGAGACGTCTACTTCTTGGTCCTGAATCTTAAGTTTTGTTGTTGATCCCTGGACTTCCTCATAGGCAACAGGTGGACGGGCTGAAACAAATAGAACAAATACTCAAGGGCTATCCAGGACAGAAAATCTTGATACATTAAATGTTTTGATGAAATCAATGATGTGCACTGAGTTTGTTGGACATTTTAAAAGTCTACTGAATGACAAAATAATATCACTTACAACAGTGTTTCTCAAATGGGGGTAGAGCCCTGCATTTCAGCCCGAGCCCGACGGGCCCCGACTTATTTATGCCCCTAGGGCCGGGCTTCAGGCCAATTTTCACGTCATCTTTCCCATGCGGGCCGGGCCTCGGGCCGGTTTGGGGTTATACTTTTAATATTTTTAGACTTTAATAAAAAAAATATGAGAAGTTTACTTCGAGAAAAACAACCATAGAAAGGCATTATATAACCTGTTTTTAATCTATCTTATAATTACACTGACATATGACTGACATGACAGTCTCAACCACGCAGACAGAAGGTTTCTCCTCGATTCCCGCACACCAGGGGCGGCGGCAGGGTATGGCTTGGTCGTGTTTGCCCCACCGTAGCCCCACCATGGAATATTAACTGTGCTGAATTAGTTGTGGTTTTATGTGGTTTCGGTGGAGAGTATGTGAGCGAAGCGGAGTGGAAGTGGACCGAGGAGCGGAGCTGACCCAGTTTACCAGAGCGCAGAGCAATGTTTGAGTGTCCCAGAAGGCTCTCGCTCAAAATCGCTCCTGTAGCGCTTCACATACCGTAGGCAGGACAGCCTAATGAGCCTCTACCTGTGTAGGTTACTTGTCTAGTGCGCGTTGTTAATGTGTGATCATGGAGTTCGCTAAATAGTAATAA
>JACXGM010017758.1:0-12783 GCA_016801145.1 Umbra pygmaea | reverse complement strand
TGTGTACCCACAGTCAGTGATGGTCTGGGGTGCCATGTCAGCTGCTGGTGTTGGTCCACTGTGTTTTATCAAGGGCAGCTAGCTACCAGGAGATTTTGGAGCATTTCATGCTTCCATCTGCTGAAAAGCTTCATGGAGATGTAGATTTCATTTTTCAGCACGACCTGGCACCTGCTCACAGTGCCAAAACCACTGGTAAATGGTTTACTGACCATGGTATTACTGTGCTCAATTGGCCTGCCAACTCTCCTGACCTGAACCCCATAGAGAATCTGTTGGATATTGTGAAGAGGATGTTGAGAGACGCAAGACCCAACACTCTGGATGAGCTTAAGGCTGCTATCGAAGCATCCTGGGCCTCCATCACACCTCAGCAGTGCCACAGTGCCGCATTGAAGCAATAATTTCTGCAAAAGGATTCCCGACCAAGTATTGAGTGCATAACTGAACATAATTATTTGAAGGTTGACTTTTTCTTTTTTTAAAACACTTCTTTTATTGGTCAGATGAAATATGCTAATTCTTTGAGATAGGAGCTGTATGCCAAAATCATCAGTATTAAAACAATAAATGACCTGAAATATTTCAGTTGGTGTGCAATGAATCTAAAATATATGAAAGTTTAATTTTTATCATTACATTATGGAAAATAATGAGCTTTATCACAATATGCTAATTTCTTGAGAAGGACCTGTATATAAATGAGTCCATGTCTTAGTTCATGTACGCCAGCCCACACTGGGCTGGGCGTTACAGTCCTATATCTGGGTAAAGTAAAAACCTGTTGATATGTAATAACAAAATGAAACCTATTTATTTTGTTATTTTTATTTCACCTTTATTTAAACAGGTGGGCCGATTGAGAACACATTCTTATCTGCAAAGCCCACCTGGCCAAGATAAAGCGCAATGGTGCCAGACATCATAAAGTTACAAATGAAGTACACAAAAATACAAATACAGAATGCAGGTACTCACAGTTTACCTAGAATAACCCTAATTCCAAAGTATGTTTTAACAGATTCATTTTTGCCAGTGGCCACTATTCAAATGTAATGCAATGCATTTTATGTCAAGACATAAAGAATATAGGAATATTGAGAACCACTAGTGTCACATATGCCAAGATATGCAAAGAAAAAATGTATAACAAGACAATAACAGAAAATACTTTATAAACACTGTAGATGTCTATTAACACACAGAGCTTCCATTACATTGTAAAGGACATCTACTGTGTTTATAAAGTATTTTCTGTTATTTTCTTAAAGGAAATGTCTTTAAAATAATAGAAAAAAGTACTGTTCATTTTTAGCCAGGTTTGTCACAGACATTTTTTACAGTGCAGGCACTTCTTGCCACAAACAACTAATTCACATTTTAACTGTACTGTATACAGTAGGTGTATTTGGTCCACAAAAATGTATTACACAATTATTCACTGTCTCCATGGCAACTTACAGCCAGTCACTTCTTGAACCCTCAGGTAACCCAAACAGAAGGGCCACGTCAAAGTAACAGCACTCACCTTGGGTACCAAACTGTGTTACCATGGAAACTCACAGAATGCCGGTTTCCACAGTTGAAAACCTGCATATGTCTACATTGCTACAGACTACACCAGCAACCAGTTGAGTCATCACCTGAGACTATATCAGTCAGAAGAAAAAAAAACAGGACATGCAGTTTGTTCTGTATCCAAACAGCTGCTGCGTCCTCCAAGATCAGCATCTCTAATATTAGGAACAAACCATTTCTTAGCTCTGCCTTATTTGGTGACAACACTTGAGTGTTCTGAATACAAATTAGTCCATACAAAATTCGCAGAATAGTAGGCCTATGGCATGTCGAGGCGAATCGGCCCAGTATGACAGTGAACACGGACTCACGCTCGGCATTTCTAACATTGCTTAGGCTACTTGAAAGGGCAATATGAAAACATATAGTTTGTGCACAATAACAGGTGTTTTTCGTCAGACGAACGTACTCTGTGGTGGAAGTGGACTCCTCCACTTTCGAATATGTCACCATACAACTCGAGCAAACAGTCGCTCGTGACGTCACTTCTATATTGATAGGTGCCAGAGCTGCAGCATAGGCTACTTCAGCACCAAGGCGAAAGGACAGGTCCCGACAAGCAACGCGCGGACTCAGGTAGGCTATGCGCGAGCGTGGAAAGAGAATAAACAGGCACAGCGTCCAATTACTCCATTCGGAAACCTCCCCAACATCTCAGAATCAGCCATTCCGCCCTTCAACCCTAATCAATATCAACTGACTCACGGACATTCCGGGCATTATCAAAACTGTTCTCACGGGTCACGCTTGTTGATTTTTGAGGCAGGCAAGGCAACCAACTGGATTCCTATCCTGGAAGAAAAAACACATCCCGACCAGACCAGACATTTCCCAGCAACGCAGCGTGTCCAACTTCCTACCCTCCCTGATCGACCTTATCACAACGGGAGATGGAGATCATTAAAGTAGATAAAGCAGACAAAGCACCCGGTAAGGAACTCCTTTAATGATTTAATATCAGACGGAGTGTTTGTGAAATAATAACAGTGTGTGTCTACGTATATGTTCATAGCCCATGGAATAAGTGGGTCTAGTGGCGTGGCGGGGCAGTGCGTGGCTGGCGCGCCTCTGTGTGAGTAGACTGCGGTACTTGGAGCTCGTACACAGGAGAGGCGCCTACTTGAATATGAAAATTGTAGCGGTACGTTTTACATAGCTACAAACATCTATCTATTATTGCTGTCGGCGTAAAACATCCGTAGCCCACTAAACTCATCCATATCTGTTCCGTCGTTCCCTTTATTTCCCCTAATGGCTGAAGGAACACTGATGCAGAAAATATAGCTCCGTATAGGTTTCAGGAGAGGAAGGGTGGGTTCTCTTAGTCCTCTTGCTACGGGCTTGGCTTTAGGCTCACACGCATTATCAGTCAACAAATCTACTGCACTGGCCTACTTTGACACGGTAGCTGATTGATTGTTATTTTTTTCTTGTTTCTGTCTTTTTTCTTATTACGGTAGTTTTAGTCAAACATGACCAATACCTTTCTGATATTATTTTAACGACAGGATGACAAACCTATGCATCATGGCTTAGTTATGGCACACATACTGTACCATTTTGTGTGTGTGTTTGTTTGTAGCTGTGTCGTGATTGTGCGTGATTTTATATTAATGGCTATCTATTTGTGTGAAGAAGCCTATGTGATCACTGCTCCATACCCCAGACAATGCTACCAAATGTCTAAGTTGAAGCTAGGGACCAGTTTGGTCTTGGAAATGCATGTGTTATAGTATATATAGAGAAATGTCATCATATTTTAGTGAAATAAAATAGCATTCTCAAAGCTTTAGTACCTGGCCAAATGTTCTCTCAGCTTAATTGCAGGAATTGTGCTTCAGAATGGGATTTTCCATTGAACTTGTGCTTCTGAAATTATAAGACAGTTTAACAAATTAATCCTATTTCTCAAGTTTACTAATGTTTCCATCCTTATGGAAACTCTGAATATCTCCTGAAAACCACTGTTAGTACGGATTAAACAGTCTTTCAAAAGCAGTTTAAATGCCCTTGGTGTAGGGTGAAGTCAGCTAAAATGGGCCACTTTTTGGTAAATGGCGTATAATACCATTAAATAAGCTATGCATGAGATCTAATTATATTTTTATAAATTACCATGGGTCTCTTTAATATATATGTGAAAAAGTATATATATTTTTTAATTATGAGAGTTAGAGTATCAGCAGGTACCTTATTGAGCCACTGCACAACATTCAGGTAAAATGGGCCAGCTGTTCAGTTAAAATGGGCTGATATAAAAAGAGAACAACACAGGTAATTTCATATGAAATCATTTTATTTTTAAAAGTAAATTGACACTATTGTCAATGTGTGACATTACAACAATGTATTTATTTAATTAAATTGAGATGTATTTCATTAAATTGAAAATTTAAAAGATATTTCATAAAAAATGCAATTAAAAAATAACTGATTATCTTGTATAAGTTTGTTGTGCATTGGTGTCTTTTGTGTGCATGTATGTGTATTTGTCAAACATTTTGTTATAGATTACAATATCTTTAACAAAAAACAACAACACAAAAACACTTTAACATTTTCTGTAGCTAGGTCTTAACATCACATCTAGTCAGGCCAGTTAGCTTTTTTGCTGTGTTCATTTCAAAGGCAGTCTTTGCAGATATAACGATCTTCATCACAGATGCCATTATCCTCTCCACAGCTCTTGTGGTACCATGAATTGCACTGACAACAGCACACCCAGTCCTCTGTGGCCTATGGGTCATTGGTACATTTTTTGGTACAAACCTTTGCTTTGTTTGTAAGTTTACTTATGATTGCTTTAAAACCCATATTAGTGATGAATGAAATTAACTATGTCAGGCTCACTTACCTTACAATTTCTTCGACTAGCTTCATGTAAAACTCTGCCGTGCCCACGTTAAAAAACTCAGACCAATCAAAACTATTGTGACATGTCAACCAGTGTTTAAGCAACAATGCAAGATCAGTTATTGTGATTGGCTGTAAAAATTTAAAGAGATATGACGATACAATCTTATTTGCGCCATTTTACCTGATAGCCCATTATAGCTGACTTCACCCTACCTCATAGTGTCGCCAAATAACAAATACTGTACTTTGCATTCACTTTCCTGATACTGATTTCATTGTGAGGGGCCGGGTCATACCATAGCCTATGATGTAGTTTGGTGAGGTTTTTGGACATTGAGGCATGCATCTACTTTCTTTTCTAGTTCTCACACACTACAGGTTTTTGAGATAACTGCAGAAAGCTAGCCAAAGACAAGTAAAATATTATCAGAACCTTCCAATTTTCTCCCAAAAATGTCTTCATCACTCCTCGTTAGTTGGTAAAGTTATCATATTCAACGTTGGTGCCACTCCCCTGAACATCAGGTGTTTTGAATAGTTCCTCTTTAGAGTTATTCAGCTGTTGGTTTTTCTGATTACTAAACTCATTCCAGCTGAGAATATTAGATTCTATTTAAGCTTTTGTGTTTTGCAAAAATCGCCGCCATCGTGACCCCAAACAATATCACGGGAGACTAGCAGTGTAGTAGACTAATAGGCTAACACATTTAGCAGCTAATTGCTACGCAGGTAATGCCACACTCATTTATTAAAATGAAGCAGAGCTCCCTGTTAAATTTCTTTAAAAGACCTCTCATTGATGATGACCAGCCAGACCCAAGGTCTACATCAGTGGAGGAGGCTGTTTCTCCATCTTCATCCCCCTTAACAAGTGTGACTCCATCTGCACCTAGGCCCGCAGAGACAGATCCAGATGATAAAGAAATGGCTAACGTTATCCCTACAGATCTCTCTGCAGTAGATCAACCTCCCTGCCAGCCCAAATTGCGTGATTTCCCAGTCACCCAATCAGTCAGTGGATTTTTTTTTTAATGCTATTCATATTTCCCTAAAATTATCATCTACTACAGTTGAGCGAAATATCTTGTCCGTGCCTGCGATTGGTCCTATGGTGAACACATTGCCCCTTTTACATGAACGCGCTTGTCACTAAAAATCCTGGGTTGATTTAAGGAATTCATAACCACCGTCGTTATATCTCGTATCTAGATTGCAATTGTTAGGTTTAGTGAAGCCTGGTAAAGAAATCCAGGGCATGTTGAACTTGCTTCGTAGTATAGGCCTCTGTTTTGTAGAGAAAAATCGATGTGGCAAACCAAGTTTTTTAGATGCACACCCACATTATTTTTTCTGGCTATGCTACTAGTAACAACAATAGACAAATACATACGACGTAAACTAATACCATAGAAAAAATAGAGTTTTAATTTCTATATTCAACACACTGTGTAAACATTCAAAGTTCATCCTCTTTTGGCAGCAATAACCGCAAACAAACGTTTCCTCTAGTTGTGGACCAGACCTGCACAACAGTCAGGAGGAGTATTGAACCAGTCCACTTTACAAAACTGTTTCACTTCAGCAATATTCTTGGGATGTCTTGTGTGAATTGCACTCTTGAGGTCGGGCCATAGCATCTGAATTGGGTTGACATCAGGTCACTGACTGGTCCACTGCAGAAGGTGTATATTCCTCTGTTTATGCCATTCTGTTGTTGATTTACATGTGAGCTTTGGTTCGTTGCAGTGGGGGCTGCTGGTCTTTCTAAGAGGGGAAGCTAATTTTCGGCCTATATCATAACAATTGTTCATTTATTTATACGTATATTCGGCCCTAGGTTCCTTTTCAAGAAAATTCTCTGTTACCCTGTCGTACCAACTAGGCGTCTTTTCCAGTGACTTGACCAGGATCCTCTCAATGGCCAGCAGAGCTAGGCTGCTTGAACGGCCTTGGCCCATTGTGTTATGGGTGTAGGACTTGAGCTGCTTTAAACAGGAGAAGCTCCTTCACCTGCAGATGTAGCTCCAATTGTTGCCACTAATGAGAATATTTTGTAAAGTTGAGGCATTGCACTGTCCAACTCCATGTCTTTAAGGAACACCAAGTAATCACACAGCTTTCCCGTTACCCTGCAAGTACTGACCTATATACAGGACTTGAAGTTCAGCCTTCAGTGGGAATTTGGGAATTAGTTTAAACTGAAACAAGATATGTGATGTATAATTGTATGAAATGTATGATGAAACATGGCTAGCAATTTTGCCAAGCAAATCCCAAAAAATAGGTTGCAGCAGTTTGTGTTTCAACTACACCTGCAAAATCTGCGATGGACTGAGCTCGAATAGCTTTGTTGTTTCTCTAGTTTCGAAGCACTGAGAAAACTGTTCAAAGCAGTCCTATTGAAGTCCATGGATGCCAGGCTTCAACAGGAAAATGCACTGTGACGCTATGGGAATCTATGAGAAGGAAAACAATTCAGTCGACCTGCTACAGTATATGTAGCTGATTCTGAACAAACTTGTCTTCGAGATGTACGTGTTCTAACATATTATTTGTCAATAAAATGTTAACACAATAGTACATATTTGACCAGTCATTTTTTGAAATTTTAGGGGAAGCCAAGCTTCCTTTTTTTCAGTCTTAAAAGAAATCACACCTGATTCATTGTCCGGTTGCATCACTCAACCTCATTTGAGCAACACTTGGCAGACAGATAGCCTTACATCTTTCTGCATATTGTTTTGATGAATCTATTTTTTTGTCAAAGATAGCAGGATGTCTAGGCCCTGAGGCAGCAAAGCAGACCCAACCATGATTTCCCCTCCACCATACTTTACAGTTTGGATGAGGTTTTAATGTTGTTGTGCTGTACCTTGTTTCAACACACATAGTGTTTTGTGTTCTTTACAAACAACTCAACTTTGGTTTCATTTGTCCACAGAATATTCTGCCAGTAGCAATGTGGAACATCCAGTATCCAGGTTCTTTTGCAAAGTTTTTTTTGGACAGCAGTGTCTAACATCTGTGGTGAGACGTTGAAATTTCCAGAGATTTCAGTAAGTCCTTAGCTGACACTCTAGGATTCCTTTTAACCTTCCTACATAAACCTTATTGACCACAATAATAATGAGAAAGTATGCCTACCTTGTGCATAGTTAATGCTGTCTGCTGGTCTGAATTCATTGGTCAAAAGAGAAAAACGTAAACATAAAAATTCTAGTTCGCTGAGGCCTTTTGTTGTTGTTCCAGCCTACTACACATTACATTCCCTGTAAATTGTTCCACATGCCTCCCTGCCCATTGTCAGCCTACACTATCACTTCTGATTTTTCAAAAGAATACAGAAACATGGCAAGATGGGGTTCTGGGGTGTTGCATTAAACAGGGGTTTTAAATGGAGATATGAGCCATGAAACAGTTTGATGAAATCAACAAGTTACGACCACAGGAATGTTTGAGAGAATTAGAGCTGATGGACACATTTAACTGCAACCGAGAGTCGGCCATTTGTTTAATAAAAATCTCACTGCCCCCCCAAAAAACAACACACACAACTTCCCCAGAGCAAAGTAGAAAAGTTACAATGCCCTCCGTCATTTTTTACTTGACCCGATGTAAGATGCAAGATGTATTCAATATAGACAAGACTCACATTCACAGCAGACTGTGTTTATCTATTGTTGAGTTAGTTGAAGATCAGATGAAATTGTATGACCAATTCATGCAGAAATCCAGATAATTCCAAAGGGTTCACATACTTCATCTTGTAATGAACTGTAAATAAACATAGTATTCAATTTTCAGTAACCCTAAAGAGGGTTTTAACGTGTTTATCCAATAATTTTACTTTTCATGAAGATAAGAAATGCTTATTGTGCAGTAGCTTGTGCTCTGCTCATACTGTCTATTGGGTCCAGCTGGACTACTTATGGCAGTGGATGGTTTCTGCTGCTGTGTGTTTATGTGTGTACTGTATGTGCCAGGTGCTGAGTGGTCTTGAACACCTTTAATCCTTGGATCCTGCTGACTCAGCAGCATGCACAAACACACCCACCTAAAGGCTGGAAGGCGGGTAATTTGATCGACTCACCACCTGAAACTGGCTTTGTCTTTTTTTGGCCAGTTTGGAGTTGTAGCTTGATTTTATCTGCTGCTTCTGGTGAAGTGTGATACGCTGACAGTGTAATGCAGTAATGGGGAACCCATTTCAGATGGTGTATTGTCCGTATTCGGTTTTCCAATTCTTGTGTTGCCTGTAATTTGCGTGTCACGTTACTTTAATTATGGTCAAAGCATTCCCGATGCTGCGCAGACATTGTAATTTCATTGGTCGACTGGTTTGTTGTAAACTGGATCCTGAATTGTTAGCACTGGAATTATGGCATATTTATTTCAAACGCAGATAATCTGGGTTGCATAATTTCTCCGTAATGTCCGCGATTGTGGGGTACTTGCATCTCGATTCTGACTTATTGAGTAGTCTGATGCTGTGGAAACATGTTCTTTACCTGTCTCCCTTCCACTAACATTCAGATAGTAACACCAAAGTGATGTCATAGATTCGGCATAATGTGAACACTTTCAGAATCAAAGTCCAGAGGTTATGCGTATTGAGATATATATGCATATATATATATATGTATATAAATCCTTGATTAGAATGGTGCACACTAAACAAAGGCCTGGTTTATCATATTTAGCATGTAGATTAAGTTAATTATGTGGTAAAGACGATACTAATACATTTTTTAATTGTACGATTTGTATGACTTATTAGAGCCTGACCGATAAAGGATTTTTAAGGTCAATAGCGATACAAATATTTGGTCATTTAAAGATCTGATATATTGGCCGATATATATTTAAAAAGAAAATCCAGAAAAGAGTAACAAAATATAAACAGATTTCCCTAACATTAGTTATTACTAAAATAACTTTTTATTGTTTTAAGTTTTAATTGTTGTGACAATTGTTTTATTGTCAGAACAGAGGAACGTCAAAATATATTAAATATCTGAAATGTATAAAAATACAAACTTAGTACAAAAAAGAAAAATATCAAATTTACCAATATTAATAGACTTAATAGCTTCATAAATATAACTTTGAACAAGACTAGGAAAAAAATTCTGTTAGGTTCTATAATATATATTTGATAAATAACAACAACAGCAAATTATTAACTATATACAGCAGGCCTATTCAAACATGGCCCTTGAAGCCAGTTCCACTCAATTTTTTCATTGCTACCCTCTTATCTGGGACTTATTTAGTTCTGCTACACCAGATGTGTGCAATGAATGATTAGGGAGAACAGGAAACCAGCAGGCTCCGGCCCTCATAGGTTAGGATTTGAATAGCCCTGATATACAGTATATGAGGTAGTGTACTGAATCAGTCAGTCCTCAATACCTCCAGTCCAGCAGAGGCAGGTTTTTAACAAATTTGTTAAATATTCATATATCGGTCATTATAATTGCAGACACCAATAGTTTGGAAAATGCCTAATATCAGTCAATAATATCGGCCCGCCGATATATTGGTCGGGCTTTATGACTTATGTTTATGCATTATTAATTTCATAATGTCAGGTTTTCTGTGACTTTCTAAATTGATTGGAGGTTCAATGTTACCTAACTTTCTGAAGTTAAAACCAATTGGGTGTGTTGAAAAGGTGGAATATTTCCAGCAGGTTTGAGAAATACTTCCAGGTCCCAGTTTTTAATTATAGATGTTGCGGTTCCTCTGGTGTTTTGTGTATTATTAATGCATTTGTTCACGTGGGTTGTTATCTACTATGTACAATGTGTTTTTAAAATGTATTCCCTTACTGTGTAATGGTTGCCCATGTGTTTTCCTGCATTTAGTGTTCCGTGCGGGCTTTATTGCAGACTTTTCTACAAAGGCTTAAATGTTGTAGTGTGGTTCGTGGATTATGTCTGTCTATTATCTAAGTGGATGTTTCTGTGTTTTCATAACTTATGTTTTAAATAATTGCATGGTTTATCAATGGTTCACGTGAACAGCAATACACTTTTCTGAATTCCTTTTCTAAATTCCTTTTTATTTACGGTTTGGGTCGGTGTGAAAGCATTACTACATGGTCTAAAGGGATATTGTATGATTCATCATATGTTTATGCTTAATTGCTTTTCTAATGTCATGTTTTGGTATTGTCATGTATGACGAGAGGTGCGATGTTGGCTTTCTTGTTATGTTTGCACGGGTGGAAAACGATGATGGATGACTGAAAGGGCCGCACCTCTAGTGTGTTGTTACCTTCCGTTTTGGTTACAGGATTAAATTATGTTATCTCTACCACTCATGGACAGGTCAATGGTTTCTAAGTGGACCTTCTTGGTATTTTCTGTGTTGTTGAGTTCTGTTTCTGTATGTTGGGGTTGGTTTGTTTCTGTTACCGGACTACTGTATATGTTGTCGAGTCAGTTCTCTGGATAGCATAACTGGATTTGCTGTCATTCATGTTTAGCTACTGTTTGTGTACTGTGTTGCTGAATTCAGTGATTTTTTTGGGTTTCTGTCCTCTGTGGTAGCTAGTCGGTACATTTCCTTTGTTCTTCTTTCATGGTTGTCAGTCCTGTCGCTGTTGTTATATGTTTGCCTGATCACATTTAGTTCTGTATGGAATCTATTTGATTATTATCAATGTTTTGATTGTGGTTACCACTACACTTTTGCTGGTTTTGGGGGATCTTTAGTAATGAGTGGTTCATCTGGCCTATAGAATTATTCTAGTTCTGTTGCGATGTAAAGTTTATGTTTGTACCAGTTATGTCTTATGGGTTAGTATGTTGCATTTGGGGTGAGCAGTGTTCAAAGATAAAATAATTGTTTCTCAGTCTTCCCATGATGCTGTCGTTTTCCGGTTTCCAGATGACGAATGGATGGAGCTGAAAATATTTGGGGGACGGAAGCCCAAAAGCAGTCTCAATGAGCTCAGGCTGAGGTGGAAGACGCCACAAAGTAACAGAGTTTGTTAGGTGCCTAACAGGTGGACTCCCTGGCCACAGTCCCATGGCTTCCAGCTCCATCTTCATCCAGACCTTCTACTGTTGAGAGCAATTCCAGGGACTGATTTCTTGGTCATAGCTAGGAGGTTGCAGTGAAGGTGGTGCTGCTGGTGTCATAGAAAAATACGAAGTTAAAATAACAACATGTAAAAAACAGTGACATTACTTAACAAAACATGCATAATATTGATTATATCCACTCATGCACAAAGGGAACTCAAATGAACACTTACCCTCTTGGAGATGGCGGATTTCATGGATATGTTGTCATGAACATGTCCTTTTGATCTTTAGTAGAACACAAGCAAAAGAACCGTTAGGAACATGCAGGGGCATAGCACAAGATCCTGGGCCCTATGCATAGGCAGTCCTGATGGGCCCCCATGTTACAGGTCCTTCTCAAGAAATTAGCATATTGTGATAAAGTTCATTCTTTTCCATAATGTAATGATAAAAATTTAACTTTCATATATTTTAGATTCAATGCACACCAACTGAAATATTTCAGGTCATTTATTGTTTTAATACTGATGATTTTGGCATATAGCTCATGAAAACCCAAAATTCCTATCTCAAAGAATTAGCATATTTCATCTGACCAATAAAACAAGTGTTTGTAATACAAAAAAAATGAAAAAGTCAACCTTCAAATAATCATGTTCAGTTATGCACTCAATACTTGGTCGGGAATCCTTTTGCAGAAATGACTGCTTCAATGCGGCGTGGCATGGAGGCAATCAGCCTGTGGCACTGCTGAGGTGTGATGGAGGCCCAGGATGCTTCGATAGCGGCCTTAAGCTCATCCAGAGTGTTGGGTCTTGCGTCTCTCAACATCCTCTTCACAATATCCCACAGAAAATTTGTTGTTGTTTTGTTGTGCTGCTTCTCTGTAGCCCAGGTCAGGCGCTTCTGCCGCTGTTTCTGGTTCAAAAGTGGCTTGACCTGGGGAATGCGGCACCTGTAGCCCATTTCCTGCACACGCCTGTGCACGGTGGCTCTTAAAGTTTGTACTCCAGACTCAGTCCACTGCTTCCGCAGGTCATCCAAGGTCTGGAATCGGTCCTTCTCCACAATCTTCCTAAGGGTCCGGTCACCTCTTGTCGTTGTGCAGCAGGTTTCTCACACTTTTTCCTTCCCACAGACTTCCCACTGAGGTGCCTTGATACAGCACTCTGGGAACAGCCTATTTGTTCAGAAATTTCTTTCTGTGTCTTACCCTCTTGCTTGAGGGTGTCAATGATGGCCTTCTGGACAGCAGTCAGGTCGGCAGTCTTACCCATGATTGCGGTTTTGAGTAATGAAACAGGCTGGGAGTTTT
>JACXGM010017757.1:0-10957 GCA_016801145.1 Umbra pygmaea | reverse complement strand
CATTACATTAAGGAGAAATTGAACAGGTGTTCCTAATAATCCTTTAGGTGAGTGTATAACCTACAACAAATCTCTGAGTGCAACTCTCGGAGAGCAGTTCTCCACTGTGCGCAAAGTTAAAATAATTTCAAGACTACACGTCTAATTGGGCTGTGCTACCTGGTCTGGAGAAATCCTTCCCATAACTCAGAAATCATGTTGGGAATCATTGTAAAATAAAAAAAAAATACAGAACCTAATTCCGTACTCTCAGTATGAAATCGGACAGCACATTTAATGTTTGTGTTGCAAATCTATATTTGTACTACTTCTGTGTTTTCAGGTATATGTTTGCATCTGCCATGTAAGCTTTTTGTCACAAGCCGCCCTCCTGAACCTATTTCCATTTGCCTTGTGTGACTACATCCGTTCATCCAAAACTGCTTACCATTATCCTGACCTATTATCCTCAATAAATATGATTGTTATCGCTCCACCTGCATTTGGATTAACCCTTGAAAAGTAAATAACAAAGTCTGGTAAGAAAATACCATGGTCGCACACAACCACACAACAGAAATCATTAATGCAAAAATGTCAGGTACGCAGGGAAAATTAATCCAAATTATTATGAAAATTATATTTTACACAGATTTTCCTAAATATTCCATGCAAATCACAGTCAGTATCATTCAAGTCACCAACCGTTAGGGTATAAGTTCAATTTAATTGAACATGAAAACAGTATTTTTTTCAACAACAAAAAAAACTCTAAATGCACTGTTCCAAATTCTTATGCACAACAGAGTTTCAAAACATTTATAGGTTGTAAAGAACTGAAAATGGTCATTTGTTGAATTTGCAGCATTATGTCATATTTACTGATATCAAAAGCTATTGCGATCAAACACATCTTAACAGGGCAAGTTAAATGTTAACATAGGACCCCTTCTTTGATCACCTTCTTTGGTCACCTTCACAATTCTTGCATCCATTGAACTTGCTAGTTTATGGAGAGTTTATGCTTGAATTTCTTTGCAGGATGTCAGGGATCCTAAAGGGGCTTACCAGCTCTCTCCCCATGATTCCAGCCCAAAACATGACTCCGCCACCTCTTTGCTGATGTTGTAGCCTTATTGGGACATGGTGGCCATCCACCAATCCTCCACTACTCAATCCATCTGTACCATCCAGGGTTGCACGGCACTCATCAGTAAAACTGTTTGAAAATTAATCTTCATGTATTTCTGGGCCCACTGCAACTGTCAGAGAACGGCACAGGACAAGGTAGGAATCCAAACGCAGAGATAGTAAATGAGAACAATAATGTTTATTGTAGTTGAGTGTGTGTGTAAGGTGTAAGGTTCCCGTCCGGTAGGCAAGAATGGACAGGGGTCAGGCAGGGTTCGGTACACAGGGAGGGTAGTAGTCCAGGAAAGGTTCGGTACACGGAGTGGGTTGTGGTCCAGGCAGGGTCCGGTACACTGGGAACTAGCAGGAACAAAAAATAACACGATGAGGACCAACGACTAGAATTGGAAAATCACTAGGAAAACTGGGAACGAGGAAAATATGCTTAATTAATAAGAACACAAAATGTTTGAAATGGTTTAAGTGGTTATACAATAATCCGGCAGTTGGTTGACTGACTTCAACTCCTTAATAAAGGGAGGGGGAGGTAATCAACCCAGGTGTGGCCAGGAAGCAGGTGCAGGTGATAGACTGGAACTGGTGATCAGGGAGTGCAGGGGAAAACCAGGAAACGGAATGGGGAAAAAAGGAACAGGGAAAACAGCTCAGGAGGGCGGATTCCTGACAGCAACCATTTCTGCTACTGGAGATTGGTTAGGGGTGGCCGAATAGTAGGTTTATGCACAACTGTAAGCCTCTGGATAATCCTACACCTTGAGGTTCGCGGGACTCCAGAAGCACCAGCAGCTTCAAATAACTGTTTGCTTCTTTGTAATGGCATTTTAGCAGCTGCTTTGTTAATCCAATGAATTTGTCTGGCAGTAACCTTCGTCATTATGCTTTTATCTGAACAAACCCATGTGTGCTCTGAATCAGCCACAAACCTTTTCCCAGTACAATGACCACACTTAAGTTTTTGTGAAATATCTAATGTTTTCTTACCTTGTCCAAGGCATTGCACTATTTGACATTTTTCACCAGCAAAGATCCATTTTCTTTCCCATATTGCTTGAAACCTGTGGCCTGCTTAATAATGTGGAACATCCTTCTTAAGTAGTTTTCCTTTAATTGGGCTCACCTTGCAAACTAATTATCACAGGTGTCTGAGATTGATTTTAGTGATCCAAAGAGACCAGAAACACATTTCCATCCATGAGTTTGATTGAAAAACTAAATATTTAATGTTTATGACACTAAATTCCAATTTGCATAATAATTTGTAATGCGGTATACACAGTAAATTATTAGAAATCTGACAACTTTCCTGACCACTGCAGACAGGGAACAACCCCAAGAGCTGTAGTTTTGGAGGTGCTCTAACACAGTCGTCTAGCCATCACAATTTGGCCCTTGTCGAAGTTGCTCAAATTCTTATGCTTGCCTATTTTTCCTGCTTCTAACATATCAACTTTGAGGACAAAAAAAGTTGGGAACTAGCATTAGTAATAGCAGACTACAGTGTCCACAGAACCAGTCAACAGACAACCAAACAGCAGCATGATAGATTGTGGTGATCGTAGTAAGTGGAATTTGAATTGTCATAACCCTATACCATTTCTTATAATGTGTTACATTAAGCAGCCTGATGGCCTGGGGGATAAATCTGTTAAACAACCTGACAGTTTTAGACAGGATGCTCCTGTACTGTTGGCGTCTAGTAGACCTGAGATGCTGGAACAGTTTGTGGCTCAAATTGCAGGCACCTGGCACCTGCGATTGTGAATGCCTTCCAAGGGGGCAGTGAAGACCCGATGACACGTTCAGCTGAGGATCATACTTGTTGCAGAACCATGCGGTCTGACGCTTAGCGTTCCCGTACAGTGATGCGTCTTGGTAGAATACTCTCAATGGTGGCCCTGTAGAACACTGTGAGAGCTCTCTGGGACAGGCTACATTTATTCAACCTCCTGAAGGTGAACAGGCGCTGCCGTGCCTTCTTACCCACAGTGGATGAGTGTAGTGACCATTTCAGTTTCTCTGAAAAGTCTGCTACCCGGTCTACGGCATCTCCACTGATGAGGATTGGAGAGTGCTTTGCCTTGTTCACCCTGTCTTCCTCTATCAGTTGTTTCTTTGTTTTTTTACAATGAGGGAGAGGTTGTTCACCTGATACCATGCTGTCAGCGTGCTGAACTCCTCTCTGGAGGCCATTTTGTCATTGTTTTTAATTTCAACTACTACTGTTGTATCGTCCGCAAACTTCATAATGGAATTAGAGCTGTGGGTTGCCACCCGATCGTGGATATAGGGGGAGTACAGGAGGGTGCAGAGTACACAGCGTTGTGGGGCCCTTGTATTGAGAAATATTATGGATGAGGTGTAACCGATCTTCACCATCTGAGGGTAGCCAGTCAGGAAGTCTGGAACTTAGTTTCAGATAGAGCAGTGAAGTCCCAGAGCCGTGAGCTTTGCAATATGCAGATAGGGCACTTGTGTTGCAGGCCGAGCTGTAGTCAATGAACAGCATCCTCACTTATGTATTCCTATTGTCCAGGTGAGTGAGGGCTCTGTGCGTTGCTGTGGCAATGGCTTTGTCCGTGGATCTGTTGGGTGGTAGGCAAATTGAAGAGAATCTAGTGTGTCGAGAAGGGAGGAGACAATGTGATCTTTGACTAGCCTCTTGAAACACTTAATGATGACAGGTGATCGCTACAGGATGTTAGTCATTTAGCTCCATCACCTTCCCTTTCTTGGGATTGGGGGTGATAGTGGATTTTTTAAAGCAGATTCCAATCATGGCCTGTGCAAGGGAGGATTTGAAAATTTCTATGAACACTCCAGCCAGTTGGTCTGCAGCAACACTGTGATACTATTAACACTACACCACCGATAAATTGTATACAGACACTCCCCTCCTCTTACCAGATAGTGCTTTGTTCCTGTCTTCGCAATGACCTGTAAGTCCTGATAGTTTAAAGTATTCCATATGCTCCCCAAAAAACTGGTAGGGAAAACCATGGCAGTTTTCCCTCTATGTCTTTTTCTGCTCATAGTGGGAGAGTAGCCAAAGTAGGCACAGAGCCGAGCGTCCGCGTGTTCTCTGGACTCCCAGCCAGTGGTCCCGCCATCGTCATCTGTCCGGTCTTCCCCAATGTAAAGCCGGTAGCCCCCACTCATGCCTGTAGTGTTGGTCGGTTATCCTTTAATGTCCATGTTGTAGGTGCGAAGGTAGTGAGATGACTGAAATGGTGTTTATGGGCACAGAGCGCTCAGTGGTTCGGGAGTCAGACTTGTAGTTGGAAGGTTGCGGTTCAGTACCTGACTGAGCCAAATGTATTTGTATCCTTGGGCAAGGCACTTTACCCTAAGTTGCTCTGGGGTAATTTCCCTGTATTCACTGTAATTCGCTCTGGATAAGAGTGTCAGCTAAAGGACAAAAATAAAAAATGTACAATCCGCATTACAAAAAACACAGTCACAAAAAAATAAAGCATTCTGGCTGGGCAAAACTTAATACCAAATCAAACAGCAACACACTAAATCCCAGACCTCACATGTAACAATAACTGACTGCTAACAAACACACTCACAGGAACTAAATACACATACTGATGAACATTGTAGATGTAGCTGTGGCTGATTGAGAGTGATCTATTGGCTGGATATTAACATGTGAACAGTCTGGTGATTAAAATTCTGGAAAAAACAGATACCTGACACAAAACACGAAATGGAGGCTGAGCAGTGCCCCTCCTCAGACTAACCAAGAGGGGAACACCATGACAGAGTTAATACTTTCATCATTAGGATACTGAATTAAATGCTGCTAAAGAATAGGCTTTGCACTTGTGTGTGAACAATTCATTATAAATCAGTAATTTCCAACAGTTTGACTGGTAGTGTATGTAAACATTGTTTAAGCTAGACATTAAGTTTTCTTCTGAAACTATATTACAGAATTGAAATGGTGTCTGTGCATATAACACAGCCTGAGAATTATCTCTCAAATTGAAATTGCGTTCAAACAAATCACAAAGGACATTCATTAAGGCTATGGAATTCCAGAAGTAGCCTACAGGTATATCCAACCCTTCTCCTATTTCTTTCATTAAAGCTACCGTCCCCAACTTTTGTGATTGCAAAAAGACAATGTCCACCATTTTAGTCTAGATGTCTAGTATATTGTTAATATTATATGCACAAGCTAAGTAGAATCATTATCTTACCGCAGCTAGCTTGAAACCCAACAGTTGATAGCAAATTCCAGTTGGTAGAATTCCCACCAAAGAGTGTGACATATGGTATGCTAAAGTGGAGGCAGTTGCCAGAACTGTCAATCAAACCAGAGCTATACAGTAACATCTAATGAGGTTGGCCTTAGTTCTTCTTAGCCTCTCCACCAAAGTGAATAAGCTGAGCTGGAAACAAGAGTCTCTATGGTAGGTGGAAACTGCTGAAATGGACAGATACAGTCGCACAGTGCTTTATTTGATCCCAGAATCAATTTCAAAGCAAAGACTGAGTCTATTGTGATAGTGCTTTAATTTAATGCATTTAAACAATGCTTCTAATGAGTTTAAAATTGATCCTACATTGTATATACATCTCAATTCTTTTGTGGCTAATCAGTGTAGTGCATTGGTACAGTAAATCGCAAGCAATCTCCCAAAAGTCTGTTGAGTTATCTCTTTACCTGGAGGGGAAAAGAGAAAAGGCAAGTGTGCCCATTCTGACAGATCTGATTTGTCAAGTCATTACCCTGGATATGGCCCCTAGTGGCTCAGCCAGGCAACGGGTTACTCAATGAAATCATGTGCATTAGTATCTGACTGCATTGGGCCTGACACTCTTCCATGCGCCTCCCCACTGTTCTTCATTCCTCGCTGATTCACACATTTTGAAATTCCCAGTTGGGTAACACTTTTTTTGGATACTAAGCACCATCTATAGGTGCTTTACAGAATATATAGAGAATACCTGTAACATCTCAATTATCTCTCTACTACCACTCACCCTAACCTTAAACAGTATCATATCCCTAACCATGACCATTTCCCTAAACCTAACCCTAATTCTAAACCTAACCCTAACCTTAACCTTAGAAATAATTAAATTGCTTTCTTGATATTTTGTTATAGCATACATATCTGTAGAGCATATTTTATAGTATTTATGACTATTCAAAAAATGGGTAACCCCCAGTTGTGCCATAGTATTCTAACCGTCATGCAGGCATGAGGGAATCTCTCACATCTTAAACGATGGAGGAAATGGTAGCAAAACAGTGGATAAGATAGGACAAATATTTCAAACAGGTTCCACATACGGCACTGTGAATGCTGGTTTTTGGTCTTTCCCTTCAATGAGTGTCCAATGAAGACCTAGACTGCCAGGTTAGTGACCTAATCAATCAGTCAGGTACAAGAGCAAAACCTTGCAGACACTAGGCCCTCCGTGGAACCGCTTTGACACCTAGAGAGGTATTCAGAGAGAGCGTGTAAGTAAGAAAAAGAAAGTGAGAGTGAGGAGAAGAACACTTGAGTTGTAATTAATTAATGCCATTCGCTTTTTCAGTGTACAAGATGTTGGTGTATGGAAAAGGTGACTCTTGTGGGTGAGAAGGCAGACAGCATAGGCAGGCCATTTGGTTGTGGAGGAGATGCAACACAGCATAAACCAATGAGTAATATGGTAGAAATATACCCCAGAACCAGATACTAACTTTAATCTAAAGCCATTACAAACTTATTATTAACTCAACCCATTATTAAGTTATACTTCTGCAAAGCAACATCATCTATTTTTATATGTACCATCGGTTAAAAGTGCGGCTATGAGGTGAACTAGCCAAGTAGAAAACCGTGAGTGTGCAACAGTAAGCTCATTCAAATACAGAATATAGCCAAGATACAAACTTTTTTTAGTTACATTTTTAGGCAATCAATTTTTCAATTTGAATTGAGGAAGGTTTTTGCTATCTAATGGTGTCTAGATCAATGGCAACAACATGCACAAATGACATTACATACAGGGGACGGCGAAAACTCGAACGCCTTGCGTTTCCAAGAAACTGCAATGTGACCGCATTGCAGCAGTGGTGTGTGATGCAAAGCGCACCTGTGTGTCAATTAATACAGGATATTTATTTGGAAAACAAGGTGGCACTACCAGTGCCTTTTGCCTCTTATTGGCTTAAATAGTGTAATATACTTACTCACCACATTTGATATGATTGGGCATTATTCTTTTATTTTATTCAAAAATACATTGAAAGATCAGCAAAATTGGTAAAATGTTCCAAAACAATGTCTGTTTTGCACACCTATTTGACAAAGTGCCATTTCTCACTTGTTAATTAAAAAAAAAAACTATTTGTTCACGTATGTGTACACATTTTTCAACTTTTAAAAAGAAGCTGCCTGTTATGTAATATTCCATATATTATTGACTTCATCTTCACTTTTATACACGTAAAATAAAAAAGTCGATAGCCAGATAATATGAAAGGAGTTTGAAAATCCTCACTGTAAATTCTGAAATATCCTTCTATATTTTCTATTCTAATCAATCCAATGTTTGGAGAAAGTCTACTTATTCACACATATGAACATAAAAAGTGATGCCCTTATTAAAGTTTGTGTAAGCAAATTTTGCGATTCTTTCTTTTTAATTGACACACAGTTTCGCTATGCATAACACACCACTGCTGCAATGCAATCACATTGCAGTCTCTCAAAAATGCCAGCCATTGTAGTTTTGGTTCATTACTATAGCACTTTCATTTGCTATACAATGACAGAGGTTAAAGTGCAGATCGTCAAGTTTAATTTGAGGATATCAACTGCATCATGGTAGCCAGGTTTCATATCCCGGACCCAGAATAGGGGGCGGGATAGTGGGTAACGCAAATTGATACAGCATTTCCAGGAGAAGGTGTGCAAGTAGACGGACACAATTACCTAGAAATCACCATTAAGATTTCTTGAGTGCCTGTGTAGTCAATCACGGTTGTATAGTTGGCGAATACGTAATCTTCTGTTATACTGTATGTACCGACTTTAGGCTTCTGTGTTAAACAAGCAGTGATATAACAATTGGAAAATTTGATTCAATTTTACATATTGCCCATTTCAACTGAAAAGGTATGACATATTTAGGCCAATGCTTGTTTTTTGTTAATTGATTTAATTAATCCTAACAATTAATTTATTAACTTGAAACCAACTTTGAAAAGCAAAAACGGCTCATACTAGGATTACTTGAGAAGACGCAGTGCTTCAAATAATAAAGGTTCACAGATCAAACAAATTTGATTATTTATTTACTCATTATGTATTAGTCTTTCAAAATGTATTTAGGAAAAATAGCACTAGAAAAGGATCATACAAAAACCCAAAACATTTTAATTAAACTGAATTAAGTACTAATTAAGGAGTAAGGTTTTCAGATGTGTCCTGTACATGGGTAGAGACTGCTGTTCTATCCAGCAGAGGAGCCAGTACAGAGAAGAGTTTTGACTGCTTGGATCAGCAGCTGACTTCCCAAAGTAGTTGGACGGTGAGGAGCCCAGAGGTGGCAGAATGGAGAGCCCGTGTAGGGTGTAGGGTTTGAGCATTGCCTGAAGGTAGGGAGAAGGAGCTCCTCTTGTTGCCTCGTAGGTGAGCACCATGGCCTTGTAGCAGATATGAGCTTCAGCTGGGAGCCAGTGCTGCATGCGTTGAACTGGGCTGATGTGGGAACACATCAGAAGGTTGAACACTAGGCAGGCTGCCTACATTCATTAGTTCCATTTCATATCACTGTGTTCACATAAAACATTTAAAACAATTCTCAAATTAATATTTAGTAAAATTACTAAATTCCTAAATACAGTTTTGAAGTGATCAAGTCTTAAGCATTCGGTCAACAGAATCTGTGGCAGCAAGGAAGTTATGTTTTAATTTTCGCTATACCATTTTTTACTTATCACACTGTTAATACAGAGTGAATATCTGGGCAATTCAGAAAGAAGTGCATTATGTGCCAATTAATAGAGTTGAATTGGTAATTAGGAATAATTTGAGAATGATCCATGTTTGTATGATATTGACAGATGAATGAATGTGTCTGGCTGATGTTGTCCGGATATCATACACTGTAGGTAAGATCTTACCCATCATTGGCTAACCAGCCCTCTTCATTGGCCATATTTCATGCCACTATATGGGAGAATTGGTGGCTCTATCCATCAAATTGACATATTGCATGAACAATATTTCTTTCCATGCATCTTCCGGCAAACCAATTTCCACAATGTCTTGTCATTTAGACCAAATTCCCATCAGAGTCTGAATGCCAGTGAACGCTCCAGGTCACAATGCTTTCCAGAATTCCATACACTTACATCACACACACACATACTGTACACGCATGCACACGCTCCCTCTTTGTGACCAAACCAGGAAGATGTTCCACACCCCCCAGCCCAAACCCCATCCCTAACCCAAACCTTCTTCCAAACACCATCCCAAACCAGTCCCTACGGCATCCCCTACCCACCGTGCACAAGCCACAAAACAAGCCAAATTCCCCAACCCCGCTGAAATGCAGTTTACCACCCAAAGCCATTACCAGAGCCAGAAAATGTCATGTTTCCCCAAATTAGATGGATGCTGCCTGAGGAGCTTCCCAGGGACGCACTGTCTACATTACACTCCACTACTCTAGGCAGACGGATGGACACCCACCCACAGAAACAATGTTTGAATCTTCCTTTTTCTATGTTTACACACTAAAAAAAGGCTTAAAAATATCCTGACAGAAACCCAACCATGGATAAATATAGCACCTACTTTATGTTGGATCATTTTAACTCATCATTTTAAAGTGTATTGGGATTTTTTTTAACCCGAAATATTTTGATATTTAATCAACCCAAATCGTAACCCATCCATGAGTGATAACTATAGCACCCCTTCTTAAAATATGTACAGTCCAATAGCTGCTTAATAATACTCATTGTTAGTATTTACTTATTATTGGTGCTAAAGGGCCACCCACCAGATACGGAAAGCAAAGGTTCACATACTTTTGCCACTCAAAGGTATATAACAACAGATCATTGTTATCAATAACTAAGTGACCAACTATCGTATTAGTGTCATTTGTTTAATTGGGTTCTATTTATCTACTTTTTGGAAGATATGATGTTTTAGCTCATATTTATGCAGAAATATAGAAAATTCCTAAAGGGTTCACCAACTTTCAAGCACCACTGTATATAGTTTGACTACTCTGTGTGTAACTGTGTTGTTTTAACCCACTCATGCATAATCTGTTCATAATCAGCATACCTGGTAAAATAAATGTGAAATGAAACAAAAACATCTGGAAAACCGAAAACCGTACCATCATGCCAGCTCTCCCCATGGGTTGATCTTTACAAGCCCTTAAGTGACAGTTACACACTTCTAAGCATGTTTATTTTTACGGTTTATTTTTAAATTGTTTCAACGTGTAATTAAAAGTGCAACTGTGTATTGTGTACAGCAGGTAAAAAGAACATGTTTATTTTCAATTACTCACCAAGGCGGAGCGTAATAATGTAAACAAATATGGTCTCAAAACAGAACCTTGAGGATCACCAATTTTTTGTTTTTTTCTCTGATTAGTCAATTGACCTATCGCCGGCCCCTCCCCCAAAACTGCCATTGTCCAATCACACATCATAGCAACCGTTACAATGTGAGCAGGTCCGACAAAAATTGACTCCAAGCAGGACGGTAAAGCGGTGCGCCAACGGCATTTGTAAATCGGACATTAGATACCCCGAGAGATTGTCTGGAGGAGTTGTGTTCTTTCCCTTCCC
>JACXGM010017756.1:0-12929 GCA_016801145.1 Umbra pygmaea | reverse complement strand
TGGCATGATATAGTTTAAAAATATATATTTCTACAAATCACAACTAAATCTAAAACGGAAATTACCACTTTATACACGGACCCATCTTCTGCAATGCAATGTAATGTAACACTACAAGTCATGTACATTTTGATTTTCTGAGTGTAGAAAGATAAATCAGCTCTCGATAGCCTGGGGATTCGGTATCAGATAGAATTCAGCGACTGGAACACTGTTTTGAAGGTCGAAGTCTGGAAATAGCTTGTAATAGTTGTAGTGATAGATTTTAAAGAATGCGGTTTGCGGTAAAGGTAGACTGAGTTTTTGATTGTCTTCACATAACAAATGGATTACACCAACTAAAACAATGTTCCATTTCATTGCTGGGACCCTTTGGATGACATTTATTTTGTGAAATGTGGACGTATTAGAACACCCAAACCTTCCTCCGCCACCGGGCCTGTACCCTGCTCCTTCTCCACCAGCACACACATCCCAAGGCCCCCCCCCCTCTGCACTGCTTCAGCATAAGTGATCTTATCCAGAGAAACTGTCCTGTGACTCCAAGACACTGTCCTGTTGCTCTTATGACTGTCCTGTGAAGGTCAGACACCGTACTGTGACTCTTATGACTGTCTTGTGACAGTCAGACACTGTCCTGTACACTGTCCTGTCACTCCCATCACTGTCCTGTGACTCCCATATCTGTCCTGTGACAGTCAGACACTGTCCTGTACACTGTCCTGTGACTCCTATCACTGTCCTGTGACCCTTATGACAGTCCTGTGACAGTCAGACACTGTCCTGTACACTGTCCTGTGACTCCCATCACTGTCCTGTGACTCCCATCACTGTCCTGTGACAGTCGGACACTGTCCTGTACACTGTCCTGTGACTCCTATCACTGTCCTGTGACCGTTATGAGTGTCATGTGACAGTCAGATACTGTCCTGTGACTCCCATCACTGTCCTGTGACAGTCAGACACTGTCCTGTGACTCCCATGACTGTCCTGTGACAGTCAAACACTGTCCCGTACACTGTCCTGTGACTCCCATGACTGTCTTGTGACAGTCAGACACTGTCCTGTACAGTGTCATGTGACTGCCATCACTGTCCTGTGACTCCCATCACTGTCCTGTGACAGTCAGACACTGTCCTGTACACTGTCCTGTGACTCTCATCACTGTCCTGTGACAGTCAGACACTGTTCTGTACATTGTCTTGTGACTCCCATCACTGTCCCGTGGCTTTAATGACTTTCCTGTGACAGTCACACACTGTCCTGTAAATCCCATCACTCTTGTGACTCCCATGACTGTCCCGTGACAGTCAGACACGGTCCTGTATACAGTTTCTCCACCGACTCCACTCAGCTAATCCATACTCCAACTGTAAAAGTATTGTAATAGTGTGTAATAGCGTGTATTAGTTTTGTAATAGTGTGTATTAGTATTGTAATAGTGTGTAATGGTGTGTATTAGTGTTGCAATGGCCTGTATTAGTATTGTAATAGTGTATAATAGTCTGTATTTGTATTGTAATAGTGTATAATAATGTGTATTGGTATGGTTATAGTGTGTATTGGTATTGTATTAGTGTATAATGGTGCGTATTAGTGTTGTAATAGTGTGTATTAGTATTGTAATAGTGTGTAATAGGGTTTATTAGTGTTGTAATTGTGTGTAGTAGTATTGTAATAGTGTGTAATAGTAATGTATTGGTATTATAATATTATAATAGTGTATAATTGTGTGTATTGGTATTGTAATAGTGTATAATGGTGTGTATTGGTATTGTAATAGTGTATAATGGTGTGTATTGGTATTGTAATAGTGTATAATGGTGTGTATTGTAGTTAAGGAATTAAGAGAAATACCATTAATATGCATATGAAATTAATACATTAATAATGGAAATATTTCCTTTTCCCTTGGGGCAATGTTCTGAGTTAAACAGATGAATAATAGCTAATAGAAAGCATGGGGAACGATCTTATCGATCTTAACTGCCACGGTAGCTAGCCTGGACGCTCCGAGCCACACTAAGCATGTAATATGTATGGGCTAACCTGTCCTCACCGATGCGCCTGCAACAGCCGTGCGAGAATCGATGAGCGCCGGCTCGCCCCTACGAGTCCAGAGGCTGAATTGAATAGTAGAGGCGAGGGATAAGGAATGCCTAGGGGTGGGCTGAACTTTTCTCCCTTTGCCGAATCGCAACACAGTAAACCCTTCTTGTGCCGGCTGAGGGGCCCCGCTGAGGGTCTTTACGTCGCAGTGATTACACGGGAAGCCTGGAATAGCTTGCTAGCAAAGTGTGCGTGTGTGTCATAAATGAACAGAATACTAGTGAATGTAGTTAACAAGGTAACAAGTAACACCCAAAAATCTCCTCCAGAGATTTACTGGTAATAACTGTAGGAGACTCAGACGGAACTCAAATTAAATTTAATTCCAGATAAAGAGCATAAGAAATACACATTTTCAACTGGACAACAAAATACAAGTTACATACCCAAAAGAGTTCACGTTCTGAAATCCTTCAACCTACCAAATGAAATCAATACAAAAGACCGGCTGTGTGTATTGGTATTGTAATAGTGTATAATGGTGTGTATTGGTATTGTAATAGTGTATATTCGTGTGTATTGGTGTTGTAACAGTGTGTATTAGTATTGTAATAATGTGTAATCGGGTTTATTAGTGTTGTAATAGTGTGTAGTAGTGTTGTAATAGTGTGTAATAGTGTGTATTGTATTGTAATAGTGTATAATGGTGTGTATTGGTATTGTAATAGTGTATAATGGTGTGTATTGGTTTTGGTAATAGTATAATCCTGTGTATTAGTGTTGTAATATTGTGTATTAGTATTGTAATAGTGTGTAATAGTGTTTATTACTTGTGTATTAGTATTGTAATAATGTGTAGTAGTATTGTAGGGTGAAAGACGTGCCACTCATTTTTTTCTGTCCCGGAGGTTTAAATAACTTTATAAATGTGAAAATTTCAAAATAACGCTATAATTTACTTTAAAATATATTTTTCTTTGGGCCCCTGTCTTGAAATGCCTGATTTTATTAAGTTTTGAGATAATATTGAGAGAATAAGGGCAACATTGTCTAAATGGTGTTACCATATAAAATGTAGTAACAAGAATATAAGTTGTTGAAAAAATGTCTAATGATGTTCTAAACAGCCTCTGAAATACATTGGCATAATCTTAAACAAGTATTTTTAATACCAAATAATAATAGAGAAACATGGCAGTTCTGAATATTTCCATTAACATGGGAATTTTTTCTGACAAGTCAAACGTCTGGTATGTTTACTGTAACCACCCTTTTTGGAGCCATTTTGAAAAATTTTAAATGTCAAATTAAAAACAGATTAAAATTATAGATGCTTAAATTATTTTTAGATTACATGTCAAGCTGCACATTATAGTATATTATCATTTTAATCATAACAACAACAATAATTTTAATCACTATTATTATTATTACTATTATTATTATTATATCTATAATAATAATAATAATAAACATTTCAAAAGTAAAACTATTGTCCATAAATTTATCAAATTAATCTCATAAAGGAAGCGAAGGTACCGAATTTGGTTGCAGTTTCACCAGAGTTCCACTGGGGGTGATCGCGGGCGAGTGCAAAATGAATAGGAGTCTATGGAGCTAAACGGCTAAATTTGCCTCTTTGGCCTGATGGTTTGATTGTAGTTTTTGCAAGTTTAACATAGATTATAGGTCGAAAGTTGAAAGAACAAATACTTATGTCCTTTCGATTTTTTACAGGTTGAGTCGTGGTTGCCCATAATACGCTAGCATTCTGCTAATGAATGCTGATTGGTCAGTGGACTGATTACGACCAGAGATCCCGCTTGATGGCAACCAGCCCGTCTACTGGCCTTCTCTGAGAGTGTTAAGGTGGATTATTTGCCCAAGATCGTTTTTAGTCCGCAGCAACTGTTATTTTAGTGGCTGGCACTTTTATTTGCCTGTCGTTTTGTATGTACTGTGAAATTTATATTGGGAAATAAATTTAATTTGAGTACTTGTTGTGTGTTATTCGTGTGTTCAGGAATACAGGATACATGGTATATATATATATATACAGTATTGCCACCTTAAAAAAACAGCCAATGTCCCACTCAATAGTGATAAATATCAATACAAGTTAGAAAAGAAAATGCCTTTTAGATGTGCAATGATCAATTGATGAAATAGTATGTACGTACATTATCTTAAAGTTGACATAAATCAGCACTTAACTTTAAAATGAGTGTCAAACAAATGTGATCAAGTAGATAGAAATGTTAAGGTATAAAACAGGGTTGGCTCGTTAGCTAACTTACAACCGCAGGCGCTTATGATTATGGAGATTCTCACTTCCGAAAACGTTTGAGCACATTTTCGATTCGCCATAGATTTTCGTTGAAATGGCAATATTTGAAATCTACACAATTGATTTCTCGCATCAAATGTTCTCAGAAGTGAATTTAGTGTTGAAATAGTGTACGAAATTGTAAAAAAACAACTTTTCTTTTGGGGAAGCCTAACCGATTACAAAGAGGTAAGCTTGCCGTAAAGCAGTATCTCTGGCCGTACAATGTGTATGACGTCATCAACATTTTAAAAGGGTTTTTTAGAAGTAAAAAGTGACTTTAAAAAAATCTAACAGCCAGCAGTGTGTATTTTTTTGGCCTCCCCTTTCGAATGCAACATTCAAATTACTAGACAAAAATTATACTTAGAGAAAAGTGGATTTTGGGGGGTATAGCTCCATAGACCTCCATTCATTCTGCATTCGCCTGCAACCGCCCTTATATGGACCTAGAGTAGAACTGCAACCAGTTCAGAAGCCGGAAGTATTCCGAGAGTGGGACTTCTTTCCTTATTAGACATTCTTTGGAGTTACTAACCTTGCCTTGTGGCAGTTTGGGTCTTCAGGGGTCCTTCTGTTCGACATCACATCCTGTCACATGATCTTCTGGCTAAAAAATTTCAAAATGGTTCCAAAAAGGGTGGTTACACCAGTAGACATACCAGAAGCTTGACTTGGCAGACATGGATCCCCATGTTAATGGAAATATTCAGAACTGCCATGTTTCTCTATTATTATTTGGTATTGAAAAATACTTGTTTAATGCCAATGTATTTCAAAGGCTGTTTAGAACATCATTGCACATTTTTTCAACAACTTATATTCTTGGTGCTGCATTTTTATGGTTACACCATTTAGACAATTTTGCCCTTATTCTCTCAATATTTCTCAAAACTTAATAAAATCAGGCATTTCAAGACAGGGGCCCAAAGAAAAATATATTTTAAAGTAAATTAAAACGTTATTATGACATTTTCACATTTATAAAGATATTCAAACCTCAGGGACAGAAAAAAATTAGCGGGACGTCTTTCACCCTACATTACTAATACACACTATTACAATACTAATACACACTATTACAATATTACTACACCCAATAAATACTAATACAAACTATTACAACACTAATAAACACTATTACACACTATTACAATACTAATACACACTACAATACCAATACACACCATTATACACTAATACAATACCAATACACACTATTACAATACTAATACACATTATTAAAATACTAATACACACTATTACACTATTACAATACTAATACACACTATTTCAACACTAATAAACTCGATTACACAATATTACAATACTAATACACACTATTACAACACTAATACACACCATTACACTATTACAATACCAACACACACTATTATACACTATTACAATACTAATACACACTGTTACAATGCTAATACACACTATTACACACTATTACAATATTACTAAAAACTTTTACCACACTAATACACACTATTACAACACTAATACACACCATTGCCCACTATTACACACTATTACAATATTACTAAAAACTTTTACCACACTAATACACACTATTACAACACTAATACACACCATTGCCCACTATTACAACACTAATACACACTAATATTTACTATTACAATACTAATACACACTATTATACACCAGTACAATACTAATACACACTTATCTATACTTTTACAATACTAATACACACCATTATATACTATTACAATACAAATAGACACTATTACAATACTAATACACACTATTACACACTATTAAAATACTAATACAGTAGGAGTATGGATTAGCTGAGTGGAGTGGGTGGAGAAACTGTATACTGGACAGTAACTGACTGTCACAGGACAGTCATGGGACTCACAGGAGTGATGGGATTTACAGGACAGTGTATAGGACAGTGTCTGACTGTCACGGGACAGTCATGGGAGTCACAGGAGAGTTGTGGGATTTACAGGACAGTGTACAGGACAGTGTCTGACTGTCACAGGACAGTCATAAGAGCCACAGGACAGTCATGGGAGTCACAGGACAGTGTACAGGACAGTGTCTGGCTGTCACAGGACAGTGATGGGAGTCACAGGACAGTGTACAGGACAGTGTCTGACTGTCACAGGACAGTCATGGGAGTCACAGGACAGTCATGGGTGTCACAGGACAGTGTACAGGACAGTGTCCTACTGTCACAGGACAGTCATAAGAGCCACATGCCAGTCATGGGAGTCACAGGACAGTGTACCGGACAGTGTCTGACTGTCACAGGACAGTCATAAGAGTCACAGGACAGTCATAAGTGTCACAGGACAGTCATGGGAGTCACAGCACAGTGTGCAAGACAGTGTCTGACTGTCACAGGACAGTCATAAGAGCCACATGACAGTCATGGGAGTCACAGCACAGTGTGCAAGACAGTGTCTGACTGTCACAGGACAGTCATAAAGGTCACAGAACAGTGATAGGATTCACAGGACAGTTTACAGGACAATGTCTGACTGTCACAGGACAGATATGGGAGTCACAGGACAGTACAGGGAGTCACAGGACAGTGTACAGGACAGTGTCTGACTTTCACAGGACAGTCATGGGATTCACAGTACAGTGTCTGACTGTCACAGAACAGTCATAAGAGCAACAGGAAAGTCTCTTGGAGTCACAGGACAGTTTACAGGACACTACTAACAGTACAGTACAGCTTTTGCTGCCACTGCTACTGCTTATCCACCACTTTAACCCGATGTGCCTCTGCTGCCCGTTTCTGAACCATACACCCTCCAAACACAGCACTGTGCTCCCCACGACAATTACAACACTACACCTTGTCCCCTACCCCACACTTGCCATACTCATGTGGACTCCCACACCTAGCACACCTACCCTGCCCTCTGCACACAGCAGCCACATGCCCCATACGCTCACATTTAAAACACATTAGTGGCAGTGGCACATATTCCCTCACATAAAAACGTTGGGCTGAATTCACAACTTTTGCGAAGTTCCTCAGTAAGACCCTATTGACCAGGTAAAAGAAACAAACATCTGCTACAGCAGCATCGCTATCAGCTAAAGAATTTGGGTTCAGAGATTGAGGATTTAGGGGCAGTAAAATGCCTAGAGACATTGGTAGCTACTAATTCCAACCATTATGTTCTCATGGTGATATCCACCTTGCACTGCCGAAGCAGTTTGATGATACTCCTATGAAATGCCGCTGCTTCCTCCTCCAGTGTGATTGTTTTTTGCACACCGCCCAGGACAAGCCATCACTGACCAGTCCAAAGTGGCTACTATTATTTCCATTCTCACAGGAAGGCACTTGAGTGGGCTACAGCAAAGTATCTTCCTATGCTGATTTTACAGCTCTACAGCATTAACTGTTCGACCATGCCGCCAATGGCAAGGAATAGGGAGAGAGCCTGCATCATCTTCGGCAGGGTTCTCAGCCGCTTTGCTTGTTTGCCTGTTCCGTAATGGACTCAGGGAGGAGGTACAGACTGAATATGCCTACAGGGATGAGGCCTGAGTGGTCATGAGGCTTTGCATTCCCTAGCAGAAGCGTCAAACACTGATATCTGTCCTGGCCCTGGATAACTGCCCGTTTGGAGTAGAGTGCATTACAAACATTGCCGCTCCTCTTCAGGTCACAATGAACCACACTCATAATTAACAAATGTCATTTCTTATTATGCCCTCACCTGCTCATCCGATTGTGTTAAGCCTGGTTGTTAACATACAATTCCGTTATTTCTTGGTCTGAGAGAAGAATTCAAGAGTGGTCAGCAGTGTCAAAGAAGGTTTTTACCAGTATCACTGGGGCCAACATCAGAGGAGAGCCCAGAGTGTCCCATCTCTGTCTCCATTCGGACGTTATACCCACATTTTGAATCTGAAGGAATTGTTCAGATTCATTGTATGTACATTGTATATAAGAAGTATATATAAGAAGTAACTTGTCCTGTAACATTTTATTCTTTATTGTGTATCATTTTTAAACATTTATTGCATTGGCAATATTTATTCACTGTATGGAATAACATCTGCATCTCTTGTACATGTCACAAACTAAACTAAACCAACTAAACATAATAAATGATGTGTTCATAGTATGGTATATTGTATACACCATAAACATACAGTGCATGTTCATAAAGTGTTATTATACATTAGTTTGTGTTCTTGTATTACTGATAAAAATGTTTTCATAAGACAATAAAGGATGGGTCTATGTTGCTTTCTTAGACTTTACCTATAACGACTTGTAATGCTTTACTTATAACAATGTATGTATAATGTATTATAACCATAGTTAAGTATGATTATAATACATTATACATTGCTTATAAGTATGAGTATTGTACGAGTATATTATGAGTAATGATCTATAAAGCAACGTAGAGATTCATTAATTTACTTATTCCCCTTGAACATTTCGACCTTTGGCCACATTTCAGGCTTCAAACATAAAGATATAAAACTATAATTTTTTTTGAAGAAGCAACAACAAGTGGGACACAATCATGAAGTGGAACGAAATTTATTGGATATTTCAAACTTTTTTAACAAATAAAAAACTGACAAATTGGCAGAGCCCCAAAATTATTCAGCCCCTTTAGTTTCAGTGCAGCAAACTCTCTCCAGAAGTTCAGTGAGGATCTCTAAATGATCCAACGTTGACCTAAATGATTAATGGTGATAAATAGAATCCACCTGTGTGTAATCAAGTCTCCGTATAAATGCACCTGCTCTGTGATAGTCTCAGAGGTCCGTTGAAAGCACAGACGTTCCATCCAACCTCACTGAGCTTGAGCTGTTTTGCAAGGAGGAATGGGCAAAAATGTCAGTCTCTCGATGTGTAAAACTGATAGAGACATACTCCAAGCAACTTACAGCTGTAATCACAGCAAAAGGTGGCGCTACAAAGTATTAACTTAAGGGGGCTAAATAATTTTGCACGCCCAATTTTTCAGTTCTTTGTTAAAAAAAAATTAATATCCAATAAATTTCATTCCACTCCCATGATTGTGTCCCAATTGTTGTTGATTCTTCACAAAAAATTACAGTTTCATATCTTTATGTTTGAAGCCTGAAATGTGGCAAAAGGTCCAAAAGTTCAAGTGGGCCGAATACTTTCGCAAGGCACTGTATTCCTCTGTGTCATTGGCTGCTATGGGCATAAAAGGAGAGAAACTCATGGTGTGGCCCCCATCCTCTCCTGACCTCAACTCTATTGAAGACCTTTGGAGCATCCTCAAGCAGAAGATCTATGAGTGTGGGAGGCAGTTTGCATTAAAACAGGAGATCTGGGAGGCTATTTTGACATCATGCAAAGAAATTGAAGCAGAAACTCCATAAACTCACAAGTTCAATGGATGCAAGAGGTGTGGAGGTAATATCAAAGGGGTCCTATGTTAATATTTAACATTCCCTGTTAAGGTGTATTTGATTGAATTAGCTATTGATTTCAGTAAATATGCTAATTCAACAAATGAACATTTTCAGATCTTTAGAACCCATAAAATGTTTTGAATCTCTGTTGTGCATAATAATTTGTAACAGAGCATTTTGAAATTTTAATTTTTGAAAAAAGTACTGTTTTCATTGGGTGGTTTGTTCAATTAAATATGACTTATACACTAACGTTTGGTGACTTAAATATTATACTGATTGTCATTTGCACCGACTATTTAGAATAATCACTGTAAAATATAATTTGAATAATAATTTGGAACACAGTATATGAATGTAAAAAAAGCATTATAAAATGTAAAAATTTAGAAAGTGTTAATACAAATCCCTTCCACCGGTTCCGTACACAATCAGGCAGCATTCAACTTCATTAACAATTAAACCCAATGAGAAGAATTTACATAATTTCAATATACTTTGAACAGTTTCTGAGAATTTATTTTACTTACGCCTGTTTTTCATTCAAATTTCACAATTAAGGCACTGCCACAGCAAGTTGGTTTGGGGTGGTGACTGGGCATTAATATTCCAAACTTCACTCCGGCTTCCCAAGTTTGATCCTGGCATAGGGTGTTTTTTTTGTATCCACAAGCCAAACGTTAACCACATGTGCATAACCAAACATTAACCCCTAATGCCTAACATTAACCCTAACGTAAATGTAATTTGTAACATGATCATGTTTTTGTCAATTCGTACCATATGATACGTAATGACATAACGTGATATATTTTGAAATTTTGTAACATTTGATAAGTTCTACAAATTTGTATGACTGGTCCATTTCATATATTTGTAACATGTGTTTTAGTTGTGCATTGAAATGGAACATAACACAACAACAGATTTTCATATCATTGCTTACGTATGTCCCGTAAAACCAGGTTGATCTTACATCAGGACAATAAGCCAGAATGCAAGTCTTAAAATCTGACACTAAACATGCTTAATGCTCAATCAAAACACCGCTGTAGACTTTGTTCAAGGTTACTCACATCCCTGTAGATTTTGTTTAAATTATGCAAATTATCACGTGTGAGAAATTGGATGTCAACTGCAAATGAAATAGTTGCTGATTCAAAGCTTATCCTATCCCAGACATAACATCTGACCGTAAAGGTTAAAAAAACAAGAGATATGACAAGCCAACGTCAATAATACTTCAGCAATAATTGAGGAATAAGAAACAGGATTTTTAGGTGAAACCGTAATCACTTTGTGGGGAGAAATGTAATCTCCTTATCTTATTGTCTACACCCACTAAGCCATATGCCCTTGTTCCTTAATGCAAGGGTATGTGAGAAGAGGAGAGAGGAAAGAGAGAAGAGACAGGGTAGAGATAGAGGAGAGACCGAGGAGACGGAGGAGAGACAGAGGAGAGGGAGGAGAAAGAGAAGAGGGAGGAGAGCGAGAAGAAGGAGGAGGGACAGAGGAGAGGGAAAATAGGGAGGAGAAACAGAGGAGAGGGAGCATGGAGGAGATGGAAGGTGTGTGCACGTGTTTCAGGTAGATTTGTTTTATATTACATCTTTGTGTACTGTAAATGTGTGTTTTTGGTGAATGTGTGTTTGATTGTGGGAGCGCACGTGTCACCAGTAAGTTTTCTATACTCTTTAAGGAGGTTAAAGTGTCCGGTTTCCACTGAACACTGCTGTCACATTGAGGAATGGTTCTCTGTCTCCCACTAACATTATGCCAAGCTCTGCTCACTGTTTGTCAGCCCAGGGCTGGAGGGCACAGCACATAGAGGTCAATGTCATAAATCCAACACACACTAAATACTGTAAAAGTCCTCTTGTTCTTTTGCTTTCTCACTGTCTCTCTCCTTTAGGCATCCCTCTCTGTCAGACGTCAGCAATCTTGGTCAGATCTTTCTGGCCTATCAGGGGAAACCAAGGTCTCGTATCCTTTTGTAGACCATAGTATTGATTGCATAAATATTTCCTAGATTGTGTTTGCTAGTTCAAAAAATCCAATGTTATGGGAGCAGGTGCGCAACGAGGAAGTCTGCAACTATTTTATGAAGTTGGATAACATCAAAAAATAGCATCAGACTGAAAAAGGAGTCAAAAACAAACATCTACAAATATCCAGATTGGGTATCTAGTGACACACAAAGGAAAATCAAAAACCCTAAACATGACATAGAACTAGAATACAATACATTAAAAAACTATTTGTACACAGTGTTTTTGTACACTCATCCAAACAATTATCATAGTATCACTGCATTACAAAATCTTACAGTGGCAAATTACATGTTTATTTGAGGTAACCATGTACCGGTTGATTAGTTTGTTGTCGAGCCATGTAAACACAGCTGGAAGGCAAACTAGCAGTGTCATGGTCCACCAGCCAAGATCCCTGCCAAGAAACAGGTTAATTTGCAGTGAGGAAAACTACCTTTTGGTCATAATGTTAGAATCTAATCTTGGTCAGCTAGTACAGAAAATGAATCTATGAATAACTTACATTTGAACTTTAGAGTGCATGAGATCATTGGATGACAGGCTATGTAGGGGTTCAGTATTCATTTACAACTTCTTATATTCTCACTAATATTGTGATCTTCTTCACTCTAATGTAATACTAAAGGCAAATTAAAACTGTAATCTTTCATAAATTCTTGAAATAGCCTTTACAAAATTTGTGCCACTGATAATAACAGTAACAGTCAATAGAAGTAATCAGGGTGTGTGAATATAAAAATAAATGTAATGACTGCTCAAGACGTATGAAAAAGAACAATGTTTATTTGCAATACCAGAAGTATGGTTCAAGGAACAGGCAGAATTTTCCAAGGCAATGCAGAGGTCAGACCGTAATAGCATGTATGGCAAAGGTACAGCTAGGGATATCCACAGACAGAGTAATTCAAACAGGCAGAGGTCAGAACGGAATAGCATGTATGGCTAAGGTACAACTAGGGATATCCACAGGCAGAGTAATTCAAACAGGCAGAGGTCAGAACGGAATAGCATGTATGGCTAAGGTACAATTAGGGATATCCACAGGCAGAGTAATCCAAACAGGCAGAGGTCAGAACGGAATAGCATGTATGGCT